>JAHLJT010009870.1:0-26005 GCA_031308135.1 Acheta domesticus
AAGAGTTGACAGACTCATCAACATTTTTCTGGATAACAGAAACATATGTCTATTTTGAAAGCGCGTGCAAGTATGCACTTAAAAGTAAAACCTTCAAACAGTTGGTGGAATATCCACCAGATTTTAAATTTGATTTGGTTTTAATTGAGCCAATAGGAGTAGAATGTTTGTTGGGTATTCTTCCAAAATTTGGGAACCCTCCAATCGTTTCGGTCGGTAGCTTTGGCTTGCCTCCGTGGGTATTGGAAATTTCGGGCACATCGGCCAACCCGTCCTATGTGCCCAATGCCCTTTTACCGTATGACGATAAAATGAAATTTCCGGAACGGATGTACAATTTCTTTTCGTATTTGTATTCGTATGTCTTATATAATTATAACTACTTACCTACCATGGATAGAGAAGCTAGGAACTATTTTGGTTATGAAATTCCCTCCGTGTACAGTACACTGCATAATGTCAGTATAACCCTATCAAACTACCATCCAACCCTTAATGGCCCACTCCCAACAACCCCGAATTTAATACCTATTGCTGCAATTCAGGTGAAAGACCCTAAACCTCTCCCAGAGGTGAGTAATATACTTCTTATTTGATAGTATTCCATAACTTCGTAACAGCTTGCAGTATTAAAACACTCAAAGAATAGATGTACTTAGGTGAAAGTTTTCAGAGAAGGGCAATAAATGTCCCTAAAAAAATGTTGGAAATATTTTGTTCATTTATTGCTCAACGAATCATTTTGTGAGCAGTACGAAAAATGCAAAACTGTAAATAGAGGCGTGTGTTTCAGAAACAAGTGCACAAACATAAATGACACGCAGAGGGGATTCCAGTAAGCAAGTATCGTCAGTAAACACAGAGTACAAGAGTTAGTGCACGTTGCTATGCTCTACTCACATTAATTTAAATTTGTGTTTTTTACAATACTTCATTTAGTTCCTTATGCATATTAGTAAGAAAATCTGTTATTACTTAAATGAAGCTGTTTGTGCAAAGTAGAACAACGAGGCAAGTACGCAGTTAGTCCTAGATGATTATGTGGATGTAACATATTTGTATTGCCATACTGTCCAGTCCTTTAATCTTACACGTGCGTGTTACAAAACAATGTTTGATACGTTTTAATGCATTATTTGAAATTCCGTTTTTCATTATATCGCCTGCATAATTTGATCAGTCTGTATTATTGTAATGCCTCGTATCAATTAACTCTAGTCATTTTATGTGCCATCTGAAAAAACCTTTTCTACTCGTAGTTACTTACGTCTTGCAGAAACATCACTGTTGAGGTTATAATGTGTGACAAGTTGTGTGTCGATATTTCAAGAGCCTCTAAAAACATTAATTATTTTTAATGTCATAAACATTCGTGTTTTCAAAAAAAATATATAGGATGAATATCTGCGAAAAATTAGGACATGCGGCAAAACGAGTTGTGAAAACCTACATTTGTTATGCTGGCGTCAGTTTTCATCAAATGAAACACGCACATATTTAGTCGGGGATTCCTAAATATATTTCCCACACAATATTATCATTAAAAAAACGTTGCTTGTAATAGTTAAACGATGCAATAGTTTATTTAATATTTTTTAAAGTTTTAGGGTGTTTGTCCAAAACAACATTGTTATTTTACGCCGTTTTGCCATAAATAAATAGACTAATAAAAGAAGTTAAAAGTTTTAACTGACTAATAACCTCGCAAAAAATTCTGAACATATTATATTGCCAATCACCGTCCACAAATATTGATGTTTTATTTAGACGCTCACTATTTTGTAGTTGTTCGTCAGGATTTTATTCATGTGAAGAAATGTTTTTCTCCCGCAGGATATCCAAACTTTTTTAGATGAAGCAACCGAAGGAGCTATATATTTCAGTTTGGGAACCAACGTACGCAGCGACAAGTTGTCGTTGGCGACGAGGAAAGCAATTCTGGGGCTTTTGCTGAACTGCCTCAAAGAGTATTGTGGAAGTTTGAATCAGACTTGCCAGATGCACCCAAAAATGTGAAAATCAGCAAATGGTTGCCACAAAATGACATCTTAGGTAAGTAGTAATTAGCAAGCGTCGAATTACAATTATATTATACTATTATACGTGGTTCCTGCAAGCCTCTCTTCTTTGAGTTTGGAATGCTATCATTGTTTTGTCTATTTGTTAATGAATCTGCGATTTTTGTGAAAATTGACTAACGAACGCAAACGTACGAGTATTTTTATTTGATACTGATGTCTATAATTAAAGCACAGGACATAGGAATCATATTATTCAGTTGGCAGTAAATTAGCAATTTACACAATTCGACTGCTTTTTATTATTTTTGGGTTAATTTTCCTTTCCGAAGAAATATATTAATTTCTTTTGTAAATAATAAACAGTTTACATGTTTCTGGAGAGTTTCTGCGTTTCTTCAAAGCAAAGTTTTGCACAGAAACTATTTTTTAAACAAACGTTTGAGTGCTACTTACAGGTCAGCCATTGGGAATATCCAAGAAGTTCATTACACTAAGTACGCTTAAAATTGTCTTAAGAGCTTATTTTCGAAATTTCATCGTTTCCTCTCTGGATACCATGTTCATAAGGGGAGACAAAGGACAAGGAAGAGGAAGGAAAGATCGCGCGCGGTTCATGGCCCGTTTGTTAGGGTACTGCTCCGGCGTTCGCCAGAGCAGCGTGGTGTTCTGGGAAACCACGGAAGAATATGATCAGAGCAGCCGGCCGCTAGAATTCTCCTCCAGACAGCGGCTGGAGTCGACTGAGCTGACAAGCCAGTGTCGATAATCCGCCAACGTCGGAACTCGAACCTAGGACCTCCCGGTGAGAGTCATTGCAGAGACAGTGGCAGTGAGTTAAACTCAGTCTGTTGGAAAGTTAGGGTCCCATCTAGTTCGATACACAGAATGTCCAGGGAGGAAACATCGAAACTGAGAAAATAGTATGCTCTTAAGTCAATTTAAGCATATTTTGTCAAATAAACTCCTTCGATATTTCGAATGGCTGAGCAGCGATAAGCACCCACTCAAAAGTTGATTTGAAAAAATACATTCTAAGTCAAATTTGCTTTTGAGAAACATATTAACACTCCAGAAACATGTAAATTATTTATTATTTACAAGAGAAATGAACATATTTTTTACAAAGAAAATTAACACAGAAATAAATAAAGCAATTGAACTGTATAAATTTTCTATTTCTGTGCTAATTTTTCTTTGTGAACAAATATATTCATTTCTTTTGTAAATAATAAACAAATTACATGTTTCTGGAGTGTTTATATGTTTCTGAATGCAAACTTTTGTACAGAAAGTCTTTTTTCAAATCAAGTTTTAGTGCTTATTGCGGCTCAGCCATTCGATATCCTAATTTTTTTATTTAAAAAATATGCTTAACATTGATTTAAAAGCTTATTTTCGAATTTTCGTTTGTTTCCTGCCTGAACATCCTGCATTATTTATGAATGTCTGTTCCAGCCCATCCCAACATCAAAGCATTCGTTACCCATTCCGGATTGCACAGCACTCACGAAACTATCATACGAGGGGTACCCGTCGTTTGGAATCCCTTTCATGGTAGACCAGCACACGAACATAAAAAAGCTTATGAAGCTAGGCTGTGGAATCCAATTGGAATACAAAAACCTCAGAAAAGACACGTTGCTTCGAGCACTTCGTGAAATTATTGAGAATCCAAGGTAAGTGATTGTCAATAATATGACACATTTGGGCAATTGGGTATGAAATGAAGGCAATTTTAAGGACTCACAAAAAGTAATTTATGTTCTAATTTTTTAAAAATTTTCTTTATCGAATATTTTGCGAGGTATGCTTATCACAATGACACAGGTCCGACCTTCTTTGAACTCACTGAATTTTCAAAAGTTGCGAAATGTTACGAATACTGCAAGAAAGCATGTATCGTTGCAGCACCACTAAATTCTTTCTCACTTACTGCAAACGTAATACAGAGAAATTTATGTAATGCTGCAAAAAATGCAATTTTTCGGTGTATTGCAGGTCCGATACCAAAAAAGTGGATAATTCTTGTTTCTAAATGTAATGAATTACTTCCTCTAACACATTGTGTATTTACATGAAGTCTTAAGGTCATTTTAATTTTTTTCTGAAAAATGGCTTTTTTTATTTTTTTAACGGATAGACCAAAGTACCGTTATGAAAATGACGCTAGATTGATTTTCATTGAATTATCTGAATTTTTGAAAGTTGCAAAAATTTGAACTTTTATTCGGTATCTTCCCACAACTACAATTTGGGAGATACAGATTTTTCTTGCAATAAAATTAAATCTGTTCAAAATTAGATCTTTAAAACAGGTCATGTGCAATTTTTCAAATTGCGTTATTTTGCGTGAAATAAAGTTAATTTTAAAAACAATATTTTTTCAAAAATGTCTCCAACTGTTTCCTTAAAATGTATATCGGACAGAACAACGTACACTTGTAAAATTGTGCATAACCGAGTTTCATTAAACTCTCTGAATTTTCAAAATCTGTGCAAGTTACAAATAATGCAAGAAAGGATGTGCTGTTGTAGCACCACCAGCTTTTTATATAATGTTATTACAAAGATTGAAATTGACTTTAAACAGCTCATTAAGCTAACTTCTAACGTAAAGTATAATATGTAATGTTACGTTAAATTTCAAGTTATTATATAAATTTATATTTCAATAGTTGAGTTATTTTATTTTAATAATTACTTCCCTCTACCATTTCAAAAATTGCTTCTTCTTTGCCTTCTGACTTCACCTACATGCTTATAATCCTGTGGCCGTCTATGAGTATTTTTCACTAGGTTACAGCGACAATGACAAGATCTATGAAGTAACCTGTCATTTTTATATCCACAGTTATAGGGAAAACATGAAGAAGCTTTCAGCAAGATTCCAAGACAACCTTAACTCGCCGCTAGAAACAGCAGTTTTTTGGACAGAGTATGTTTTAAGGCACAAAGGAGCACCTCATCTTCAAACAGGAGCCAAAAATCTTAATTTCATTCAGTTTTATCTGTTAGATATAATTGCATTCCTGATTATAACTCCTACCGTGTTATTTTCTATGATAAAAAGTATATTCTTCAGAAAGAAATCTAAGGTGAAGAGAAAAGAACATTAGAGAATCTATGATTTTTTTATTATGTCAATATATGTAAAGTAATAAAAAATTAAGTCCTTTTTAATGCATAGATTTAGGCTTTTATGTTTTTTGGCGAAATTGAAGAAAAAAATTGCACGTATGAACTGCAAAAATTGCACTATGCAAACGTTTTTCCGGCAAGCGACGAAGTACATCACTTGGGTATCGTCTCATTGACCGATGGCCTTTGCACATGTTCCCAAACTTCAAAATAAATGTCTGTTGGTGGATGCAAGAGGGGGGTCACGAAGGCAGTTGATCCCCTCAAACCAAAAATTTTTTAAATTTCCTTTTTACAAACTTTTTACCGCATATATATTTCATCTCATGCTAGACAGTATTCCCATCATGAATACATGTTTATATTTCTGTTTTCAAGATGACAATTTAAAAAAATTTACCTCAAAATATTTTCATTGTGTTAATTATTTGCTCATTGTTTTTCGCGTTCACTGTGTTAATTATTTCACAGTTGCGATACTTCAGAGACCAAGATTCATTTTAAAAAATGCATACTTATAGAAATTAAAAAAACACTAAATTATAGACAATAAAGTATTTCTTAATAAATGTTTTTAAAGTATTACATGTACCTAAATGACAGACAAAGTTTCTCTTATTTTTTAAAGTACTACAGATGCTTAAACATGTAAATTAATAATTATTAATTGAAAAAATTACAAAATTATATTTTAATTGTATTTGCTATTCTCAATAAATGTATTAACAACATTATAAATAGACACTTTTGTGTAAATACATAACATTTATAGATTAAAAAATGTATACAACTTTAACTCAATTTTTATACTATACCATACGATTCGACCTCTGTTGTTTTTAGTTTTCTATCAAATATCTCTGCTGGAAGTGTATTGACACCTAGACCTGAGGATGATTCAGCAAAGCTTGTATCGACACCCTTGAAAGGCAGAAATGCCCTGCAAGAAGATTTTACGCTATGCTTATGTTTATGTCTTCATTGTAAAATTCATTGAAAAAATACAACTCCTTTTTTAGAATACTAATAATGTTCATTAATACCTAAACTGACGAATACGAATGTGCACTGATTTAGCCAAGGTGTCAGTAATGCTTTCATTTGTCAATTGTCTGTTGAAAACAAATTTAATTTCCATTATAGAGAACTTCCAAGTCGTAATCAGAAAAAATGGACATTTTTTAGAACAGGGGTGTCCAACATGCAAGGCCTCAAGGGCCAAAACTAAAATCTTAGTTAGTGCCTTATTTTACGTGGCGAGACTCGGGCCAATGCCATCTAGACTCTAGTACAAGGCCTGTCGACTGACGCGGTGACGTCACATGGGTAGTCATCGCGGCAAATCTTTCGCCAGCTCCTCACAGTCAATCAACGTTTACTCCCTTCATCGCCGCCTTAATAATGATATTTTACATAAATGAATTTTCACCTCATTTTATTGCATTTCATTCAATTAACTGTCAACTAAAAAGAAATGAATGATTTTAAATTTAGAGCATTGCCATATTTAGAATATTGTGCTTCTCAGAGTGGCACATATCATTAAGGCAACCAAATGATCCTTCAAAAATAACACCATTTTCCATATTAGCAAAATTAATTTCCTGGTTATCTTCATTTAACAAGTTCTTTCGTCAAGAGGTACACAATATCAAAAGGAAAATGTTTCTGTGGAATCCGCATAGATGTTCATAAGCTATTTCTAGTTTTGGAGGATCGGAAAACAATGACACGGCTTATCGGTTCAAAGAATTGTTGTCAGAAATCATTGTAATCACTTCAAAACCAATATTTTCAATCCTTACAATTATGGGGGTGTTAAATAATGGTTTAGCAAATCACCTGTCGATTTTCTGACGAAATTGCATGAATTACATCATTATATAATGAAATCATTAATTACCATGAACACACGGACTGTTGAGTTTTTCTTCATTAATGTCAGGTCCGATTATACTTCCTCCTTTATGTCAACATTTGAGTTCACGAATATTTCGTCCATTAAGAGTACCACAATCTTGTCCTTTTCATTCAACAAACTAAATTTCTTCCCTTTGTACTACATAACACATACTCTGAATGTTTCTCCATTTGTGGTCCGTTGAATTTTGTCGAAAGCAATTTCAGTGTAGAAGTGCACGGCAATTTCACGTAACCCGAACTTTGTAAACGTTTTTACAATTTGTTACAAGTACTTGTATCAAAGTTGCTCTGCTGCAAATGTGTTCTGTTCGCACTAATTTAAAGCACAGATATTATTACACCATAAATGGAAAAAAAAAATCACTGTTCTCATGTAATTCTTTACACGACACTCACAGTTCACAGTGTTTCACATGCAGATCACACTTTTGCCACGATGTAATGTTATGACAACACGTAGTGACGTCAGAAGCAAGATGGCCGCCTGCCAATAGGCCTGATGTTTTAGGTGGCATTGCTCGGGCCATCAGGCCCGCTCTTCCGTCTGACCACGCAAATTTCACTACGCTCCTTTCACCAAATAGCGGAGAAAGAAGGTATTATCTCGGGCGACGAAACAGGCGATTTGAATTTAGCTCAGAGGCGTCATTTAGGCTTGAGGGTCTTTACATACAAGTAAATCTACTACCATGGGACAGCCGGCTTTACTTCCCCTCCGAAGGAAGGAGTACGAAGCATTTTTTTCGCCCTTAAAAATCCACGGCTTCGATCGTGTTTGAACCCGCGAACATGGGAATGACAGTCCAGTACGCTAACCGTTACACTGTCGAATCCGCAAATCTTAATATGGTCGCGGGCCATATTTTCATTATTTGGGCGATCCACATGTGACGCCCGTATTTTCGATCTCGGCAGTTTGCCCGGCTGCTCTGAAACAGGAGGGAGGAGGACGGAACCATGTGTGATATCAGTCATGCATAAAGGCCCATTCACAATGAAGAACATAAATATAAGCATGGCGTTAACATAAAAGTTAGGACAACGTTTATAAGCGGACTCATTCACAATGCATTCGCATAAGCATAACGCATAAGACGTTAACTTAAAAGTTTGCAAGCTTCAAGCTTCTGTGCTTATGCTTATGTCGGAAATAAGAAATGAACCAATCACAGTACGTTTAACGCAAAATCGAGTATCGAAATAGGATCGAAGTCGATAGATCGAACAAAAGACTTGTTTTCTAAAGTGCTTGGTTGATTTTCGACGGTTTTATGCGTTGTTTTGTAGCGTACGATCTTTTTGTAGTTTAGTTTCGTTGTAATATTCATTGAAGTTCCATTTAATTTGAATTTTTATTGAAATTAAAATACCTTACCTAACCTAACCCAACGCATGGCCGCAAGGCCGAGACGCCTTGGCTCGAATAGAGCTGTTGTGCCACAGTACATACGTACATGTTTATAAATGTTATGTATGTTTATATAAACATGCATATTTTAAACAAAATTTCAATATATATAAAATATAGATTCTCACATCCAACCAATAGTAACTAGAATGGCCCACGGAAAATAGAAAAACCTTTGCTTACGCTTATGTTGGACATTGTAAATGCTTCAGTCAATCACTTATGTTTAAGTTTATGTCTGTGTATTACGCTTATGTTTACGTCTGCATTGTGAATGGGCCTTAACGCAGTTAAAAACTTTGGGATGTTTTTTCTATAAAAAATTTCGTTAAATCCACACAATCTATTTTTACATTAAGGGAGTGTTGACCCGAACAGGCGCGTGAGCTAGGAAGAATATTCTCGTCCGACACGGATGCAAGGGACTTTCACTTTTCACGGGCCACAATAAAGGGCACCGCGGGCCGCATGGGACCCGCGAGCCGCTAGTTGGACAGCCCTGTTTTAGAATAATAAGTGGCACTGTCCACTCTTCGACCATTGCCGACCTGTATTTTTACTTTCTCATATTGCCACGTGCTTACGTAGTCAAGAGAAAGTATAGCGATTTTGCGAAAAATCGGCGAAAATGTAGGTAAATATTTTTCCTACATATAGTGAATTACTTCATCCAACACGTAGTGCGGTCCAATTTCATGTTTTGTGGGCTCAGGGTAAAGAAAAATTGATTGATGGCAAAACGGCATGTCTCTCTGTCTACGTCTGTCCATTCTGTGGTCAACGTTAGCGCTAAACCGATTTCTCCAATGTTGATATTTCCTAATCGATCTGTAAGAAATTCGAGATCTTGCAAATTTGAAACGGTAATTTGAATTTTTGGGGGTGCTTCATAAGAAGCCAAAAACAGTTTCGTTTTTTTCTCAAAAAATGGCTTCAAATTTTTTATTATTTTAACAGATATAGAAAAGTATGGATATTATCGAAAGTATGGATAGAAAAATGACGCAGGTCCGACTCGCGTTGAATTCTTTGGATGATTTTCAAAATTGATAAATTGAAATTTTTTTCGGCGACTCCACTATTAAATATAGATATTTTTCTTCAACGAAATCTGTTCTTCAAAGATATTTTTAAATAGGGTCATGTACAAATATTTGGAAAATATGACTAGGTTACCCGTAATTTTGCGCAAAATAAAGACATTTTTTATAAAATTATTTTCTGAAAATTATCAAGTATCAAGAATAACCTGAATATAGTACCTCCGTACTATATTATTATACCTAATAGTATTAATATTAATCTAGTTATAGCTTAGCGCGACCTCTCGAGCGGGTGACGTAATATTAAAAAGATTTATTTATGCATCGCAAGTTCGTAATAAAGAAAATTTTAAACATGTTTCAGTTGCCCAGTCGTCGAATTTCGGGTACAGAAAGTTACATGAAAAAGTGTCAATTAAATAACTCGTTTAATTTTTGTTGCATTATACAATTTAATTATTGTCATTCCGATGAATCGTCATAAAAGTCATACTTTTGACTTAAATTCAATCAATTTAATTTAACACTTAAGAAACGCCACTTGTGTACAGTGGTACATCATCGATCCTCCCAAATTCATCTAAAATTTTATTTACTGTTTGCTCAGGTCGCCAACATTCAGAAGATAATCTAAGAAATAATCTTGTAGTAAATCTAAGAAAATGTTAAGGTAATTGGAGTTGAGAATAGTAAACGGAGAAAATAGTTCAATGTCAGCATTTAAAAGAACACTTATTAAAAGATACTCGATTGATTCATTTTTCCGTGTTTCCGGACGCGTCAACTATGGTAATTATTTCCGTAAGTGTAGTGATTTTTTATTGCGGGAGGTACCGGTTATCTTCTCCTGCAGGTAGTGAGATCCGGCGCCGACATACATGTTGGTTTGCTGAGTTTTCTCCCAGCCAGGTATATTTCACCAGCGGGGCACCGCCTCAGACGGGACAAGCTCTAATCTTCTAGGCCAGTGTTGTCAAGGTCGATGTCACTGGCGGGAATCCGTGGCACGAGTGCCACCACGAAATCGCCCCTCCACACAGTTCATCACCCCGCCACCAGAGACAACGCTATCCCTATGCAACCACGACCCCCCCCCCGCAGGGGTGGTCGTGGCTGCGTAGGTGGACACGACCTCTGATGGAGAGTTGGAGACGACCACCCGGACCTCTAGTTTCACGGCGACACTCACGTCGTTAGCCTCAAGGTGGAGGCAGTGAGCAGGCGAGGCTAAGCTCCTAATCGACGGTTCAACCCGGCGACTCACCAGTTGGGCCCCTGGCGCGTCGACCTCATGGCAGGATCGGGTGCAGGAGACCCCACGGGGTGCTCTGAATCCCACAATTAGAAGTCCGGCGGTTTAAACGACCATCCGCCAGGTTGCCTTGGTCACGGCCTCACCCAGGTCGGTAGCCTAACGTGTAGGCAGTGGAAAGACGGGTTGGGGGCCCCAGGCCCCCCGGGCTGGGGCCCGGGCGGCCCCCAGTTGGGCACTTGGCTTCGTCGTGGCAGTGGCCCGATACTCTGGGCAAAGAGGAGGGACGCGGTGTCCCGGCGCACATGAGTGGTGAGTTACCGCACAGGTAATATTGACTCCGGTACTAGCCTGGATAGCTAGTAGCCCTGAGCTGGCAGGGCGGCCTCACCCAGGCATTGAATGGGAAGGTTGCCGCGAGGGCAAATTGGGTACCGGCCGGATCCGGTTACCTGCCCGACGACGTCCTTGAACATAGTTGGGGGGAGAATAAAGGCCAAGAGCCATAGGTGCCCACCCCCGGGGTCTTGTCCCCCAGATAGAACAAGGACCAGCGGAGGTGACAGTCCCGCGAGACTCAATGTAAAACGTCTGGGTTACTACTACTCGTAATAGTTCCCTTTCCTGTCGCTAGTTGCGCAGAAAAGCTCGTGGCATGCTACGGTACCACGGCGCGTGCCACAGCCATCTGTAGAAGGTCATGACACCCCTGTTCTAGGCCTCTCGACATGTGTGGTAGTGTAGTGCATGTAAGTGTGTAAGTACTGGACAGGAACAGGAAGAGGAAGGAAAGATCGTGCAAGGTCCGCTTATTAGGGTATTGTTCCGGCATTCACCTGGCACTGAACGGAAAAACACAGAAAACTATCAGAACGGCTGAAGGCAAGAATTTTCCTCCAGACATCAGCTGAATGCGACCCAGTTATCTAGCTAGTGTCAAAAGAGGCACGATATAAACAAAATAAATCAAAAGGCACCCAGAGAAACTGAAACCTCAAAACACTCCAAACGACTGCTTCTGTTGTGCTAGTGTTAAAGAGTCGGTAAACTCAGACCGAGTCTTAAATTGTTATCTAAGTTGCCAGTCACTGCCATTATACAATCATAGAACGTCCTTGATCCCAAATGGCCCTTCTGCCGTCTCTCTCCACACGCAGATCTTCACTGAGCGAGTGGTACACGGTGCAACGACCAGCCTATCAGCAGCCCCGTCAACACATGGAAGTTGTCGAAATGCATTGAAGTACAGCAGTTATACACAAACATCAGGTACACTTTCTTTTTCAAAATGTGTATTTTTACTTTCTCTCAGCTGCTGCGACGGAAAGTGGCGAATCTTAAACAACACAAAAACTCGTATCGTGGGACCCTGATATCGAACAAATCTCCTTTATGTAGTATATTACTTCATCTAACACGTTGCGTGCTCAGAATCCACGTTTTATGAGTCCTTCATACCGGAAAATTGGCTCACTACAAAACGTTTATGTGCAGAGCATAAACAGTTGAGACGATTTTCTCCAGAATCGTTGTTCCAACGATCTGGTCGAATCGAGGCGCTGCGAATTTGAAACGAATATTTGGTTTTTCGTGTATACTTCAAATTAATTTTAATTTTTTTTAAAATGGCTTCAATGTTTTTCATTCATTTTTTTCTTTGGGTAGAGCGCGATTCGCTTAAAAATGGGACACGTCACATTTTGGTGACCTCACTGACTTTTCCTAAATTGCAAAAGTTTAATTTTTATGTCGTCTTCTTACAACTACAGTTTTAAATTGGAGAATTTTTTAAATTAAATCTATTCTTCAAACACAGCTCCTTAAATAAGATCATGTTAAAAGTTTTCGAAAATACGAGCAGTTTTCGGATAATTTTGGGTGAAATATAGGTATGTTTCAAACAATTATTATCTCAAAATCTGGACTGAATGTTTTTCAGGAATTTTTTTCCTTGAATTCCTTCGATAACAGACGCTTAAAACTATAGCAGGTACCACGTTCGGTGATCTCTCTGTATTTTGGAAATGCAAAAAAAAATTAATGTTGCAAAAGAATAATATTGATGTTAGTGTATTGTACTTAATGAAATGAATTCCAAAAAATTAAATCTTTTAAAGGTCATCTATAATTTTTTGAAAAAAACAATTTTTTTGCGTAATTTCCGCTTGTCATTAATGCAATTTAGACAAAAATTCTCAAAAACAGCTCATTTTTCAATTTTTTCTCCCTAGGATAGAACAAAGAATGCATTAAAAATGACACTGGTCTCATTTTCAGTACCAAAGTTTCCAAGTTTCCAGTTCAGTCCCAAAGTCATTTCATGTATTATTCAAACAGAACCAAGAAATTAATTGACGAAAATATATAATTTTCAATTATAACGACCATAGTAAAGAATCGAGATTTTTGTTACAACTCCATTTGAATTTGTTGATCTATAACTTATTTTTTTTCTCAACAGGTTTCTTAGTTAGAAGCAACAAAAGAAGATGAATATCACTAACAAGTCGATCATCGCTGCTATTCTCTCTCTGACCTATGTTTCCTTATGCAACTCCGCCAACATCCTCGTACTGTTCACTCTAGCTTCACGAAGTATCCATATATGGCATACTCCACTTCTTACCGCTCTAGCAAACAAAGGACACAACCTCACAGTAATAAGTCCAGATGCACAAAAGAAGCCGATTCCAAATCTCACAGATTTACAAGTAGACGGCATGTACGAAGGTTTGACAGATCAATATGCGTGGGAAGATTTGACAGAAGCTTCAACATTCTACTGGATATCAGAAACATTTGCCTATTTCGAAAATGCCTGTAGGTTTGTGCTGAAAAGCGATCGCTTCAAGCAGCTACTGGACTATCCGCCAGATTTTAAATTCGATTTAGTTTTGATGGAACCGGTGGGAGTAGAATGTTTATTTGGTATTCTTCCAAAATTTGGGAACCCTCCAATAGTCTCAGTGAGTAGTCTTGCCTTGCCTCAGTGGGTTCTCGAAATTACAGGCACGTCTGCCAACCCATCCTACGTGCCTTATGCTTATTTACCTCATGACGATAAAATGAAATTTCCGCAGCGGATGTACAATTTCTTTGCGTATATGTATTCGTATGTCTTATATAATTATAATTACTTGCCGAACATGGACAGTGAAGCTAGATACTTTTTTGATTCTGAAATTCCTTCCGTGTACAAAACACTGCAAGATATCAGTATTACTCTATCAAACTACCATCCTACTCTTGACACTCCACTTCCAACAACACCGAATTTAATACCGATTGCTGCGATCCAGGTGAAAGAACCCAAACCTCTGCCAGCGGTAAGTATTCTGCTTCATCCCATGTAATTATTGAACCGTTTTAAGCTGTTCTAATTATTGAGTCGTTGTAAGGGTACTGCTAAAAATGGGCCGTTATACTGCGATTTTTGTAGGAAGAGCTCTCAAGATAACTCAAATCCCATCTTCGCGATGGAATATGTCACGGCATTTCGTATCATTCACAGTCGTTCCGCTAGATTTCGCACGATCGCGACCGTACGACAGTGCTTGCAATCATGCGACTTCTACCGGCAAGACCGAGAAAAGACGCGAAATGCCGTGACATATTCCATCGCGAAGATGGGATTTGAGTTATCTTGAGAGCTCTTCCTACAAAAATCGCAGTATAGAATAGGAGACCGCTTAATGAAGATTGTGAGAATATGGGAAGCGGCCATTAAGTGTTTTGCTATTGACAATCAACAAACGCATAGTTAAAGGGTCGGGGGAAAAAGCAGAGAAGACATTGTTTTCGAAATCGCTTTAGTATTGTCATTGAATCATAGATGAAGAAAGCTTATCTTAGCGATGTAAAAAACGAAGTGAAAATCTTAACGAAGCAAAAAAATCTGCTTATAATGGTTAGGGTTTCGGGCTGCTGTACCGATGTCTGCGGGACTACACGAGCGAAGCCGTGGAATTTTAAGGGTGAAAAAATCTGCCAACTTGTACGAGAAAGTTTGTGCCATTGTGTAGCATTATTATTTTTATGTAGTTATTCATGTAGTTATTTACACGATATACAAACCTATTCAGTTGTATTTTACAATTCTTGTCTATCCATTTGTCAGTTTGTTCTAGCTTCTCGGGGATTGCTAAAACGATATTGACGGGTTTTTCACTGAATGATGGAGAAATTTCTCAGGCATAATTTAGGCTATTTTTTACTTCCTCGAATATGTAGGACGGAGAATTTTTGTATTGCAGCAAATATTCGATATCGAAATTTTGGCGAAAATAGATTTTTCGGGGTACCTGATACAGGAAAATTGTTGTTTTCAAAACGTCTACCTGTTCGTCCCTCCGTCTATCAAAAAGTGAACAAGATTTATAACAAAATGGGTATTCCCTAATCGATCTTATTTATGTCGTGGACATTCATATTTGAAACGAATCTGTTTGGGGGGTACATTAATCCCTTAAGAAATTCTTGATTTTTTCTACGAAATGGTCCAATTTTTTCTGGTAGTCAGAAAAGTACGCTGCTCTGAAAAATGGTGCAGGTCCTATTTTCAGTAAAACCTCTGAAATCTTGAAAATATCAAAGTTTTAAAATATTATCAACTTCCTTTACTATATTATCGTATATACAGATATATTTGTTAACCATCTCTGTTAATCAAAATTTGATCTGTAAATAATGTACCGTTTCTTTTAATTTAATTAATTAAGTAGTTTCTGGGTAATTGCGAGTGAAATTGTCACATTTTTTTAACAAAATTTTCTCATAAACAGCTTCAATTTTTTCTTAAACTTGTTTGCTCATATAGATCAATCCAACTTAATAAATGTCAGAGGTTCGATATTCATCAAACACTCGGTTCATCAATCAAAATGTTTCGAAAAATGAGAAAGTTGTTTTTTTTTCGAACCTCTCTCACATTAACATTGTACAACGCGCCAGAAGTTTCTCTGCAGTAGCACCTTGCTGGTGAGAGTGCTTGCAAAGAAATTATATTGGTAGCACGAGCTGCAGCTTGAAAACGCAGAGTATTCGCTACAATCATAACAGATATTGGAAATGTTGTCCCCTTCAACTGTTTCCCAGCAATCTGACTGCTACCAACATAAATGCAATTTTGTTTAGTTGACCCTGATTCGGCTGTGTGTGGAGACACTTTCCTGGCGCAGTGTAGTAAGAAATGTCTTTTCTAATGCAATCTATTCATCTATATTAGCTAAGAAAATCATTTCATGAACAATTTTTTTTTACTTTAATTGTTTTCGTATAATTTTAAGTCATTTGGTCGAAGTTCGTCAATTCATTCACTACTCTCTATTATAAAAAGAATGATTGTTGGTTTCTACACAAATCTACAGTTTTATTCCGATCTTAATGACTTTCAAAACATGAGAATCGTTGCTATCTTCTGTAACTGAATGAAAAATTGCATTAATATAATAAAATAAAATATATGCCGAAAATCGATGCAAGTTATTAATTTTTTAAAGTTGAATACTTTTGTCGAACACAAATTGTCTTTTCACATTTTTTCAAAAAACTTAATTGATTAATAATTAAAATATAAATATTACGTATTCGTAACAGAAATAAATTCCGAGAAAAAGTGTTCATCAAAATATTTTGTACAGACTTTTATATCTGTATCAATTAACTGTTTTTGTTTTCATCCTTTAGATGCACTTCACTTTGTAGTTATGTACCAGGAATTTATTCATGTGAAGAAATGTTTTTCTCTTACAGGATATCCAAACATTTCTAGATGAAGCAACCGAAGGAGCTATATATTTCAGTTTGGGAACCAACGTACGCAGTGACAAGTTGTCATTGGCGAAACGGAAAGCAATTTTCGCGGCCTTCGCTGAACTGCCTCAAAAAGTATTGTGGAAGTTCGAATCAGACTTGCCAGATGCACCCAAAAACGTGAAAATCAGCAAATGGTTGCCACAAAATGACATCTTAGGTAAGTAATGCGCCATTTTATGAGTCGAACGACGAGTACTTGGGAATTTACATTCACAATTCCCAAGTAGGTGTGATATTTCATGCAATTTCACATTATGAGAAATTTCAAGGTGTGTGTGTGTGTGTGTATGTATGTGTGTGTGTGTATGTGTGTGTGTGTGTATGTGTGTGTGTGTATGTGTGTGTGTATGTGTGTGTGTGTATGTGTGTATGTGTGTGTATCCGTTCTTAGTACAATTAGTAGAAGACAGCAAAAAATTGACGATTTGATATATAATCCGAAAACAAATAATAATAATTGAGCCGCTATAAATAAAAAGGCAATATAAGGAATATTATTTCTTTTTTACGATAAAATCATATATAATGAAATTAAACAACAGCGATTTAATGAATTATTCGCTTGTCGCTCACTCATACAGTTAATCATTAAGTAATTGATTAATTTCATTAATTTTGGCAAATTATCTAGTAAATGGTACAGACGACGATAGCAGGAGGAGCAAAGGGAAAAAAATACTATTCTTCTTGCAGTCTATGCTCATTGTGGCCGGATGGAGTTTGGAACAGCGTTAGTTGTATCCCGCAGCGCGTCCCGATGTGCTAACGAAGCTTAGAAAATATATGTGCACGAAAAATAAACGAGAATTGGGAAGACAAATAGGTTCGCATACATAACTGCATTGGACACCGGCAGGAACGAGAAAGAGCGAAAATCTTTAAACACATTGTTGCTCAAAGATAAATTGTGATATTGGAAAAATAAATTCATTATCAATTCGTTATTTTCTCCTCCAATCTGGAGCGAGTTCGGAGGTATAACGGTTAGGGTATCGGATTGTTGTATCCAAGTTTGAGGGTTCAAATCGATCAAAGCCGTGGATTTTAAGGGCGAAAAAATCCTTCGAACACCTTCCTTCGGCTGTCCTATTTTGTACATTTGCTGCATGTAAAAGAACCCCAAGCCGAAAAGAAGCGTCAGAGCAAAATTCTAAATCGCCTGTTTCGTCGTCCGAGTAATATCTTCTTTCTCCGCTAGATGGTGAAAGAAGCATAGCAAAATTTGTGTGGTCAGACGGAAGAGCGGGTCTGATGGCCCGAGTCTCGCCACTTTAATTATGACATTAACTAAAATTAGCTATGTAGCCATGAGAGTACGACTCGTTCATAACCGATATACGCCGGCGGGAAAGACGTTTTGGCTCTAATTGAACTATTTATCTATCAAGACAGAGAAAGACAGAATAAGACATTCTGAATTTGAATGCGCCAATGTCCCGCATGTGCTCAGGAATCAACCTAATGTCACATTGTTGAAATCTGTCCATCTCACGGATGATCGTGTAAAAAAAGTAAAACTGTCAGAAGCTCGAATCTTTCGTCGGAGATCAACAGTGGATGAATATAGGGAGGTGATATAGTGCCTTTACTAGGCAAAAGCGTATAGCAGAGAGAGAGAGAGCAGAACCCAAGAAGTAGATACCCTAGATTTCAAAAAGCTGGCAAACCAACGACAGGTGGATCTCACCTCAAAATTATGGCCTGTAAATTTGAAAAGAATAAGGGGATACACTCATATGCATACCTCAGTACTTAATTTAAATAACATATTTTACATATGTAATATTACCCAGCATTTGGGCCAAGTTATATTTTAATTTAATTCAAAAACTTTAATGCATTTGACGCACTTGCACGTTTTTGTAGTAAATAAACAAACAAAACAAAAGCTCTAACATTTATTTTCAATATTCTTTAAGTTTTGAGATTCATAATGCAATAAAACGAGGCAGTTCTATTTAATTCTAATTCTTCTAATCTAATCTAATTCTAATTCTTCTACAAAACAAAGCAGAAAACTGCCGAAAATCAACCAAACAATTTGAAAAACCAGTCTTTTGTTCGATCTATCAACTTCGTTCCTATTTCTATACTCGATTTTGAGTTAAACGTTCGATGACTGGTTCATTTCTTATATAAGCATAAGCACGGAAACTTGAAGCTTGAAAGCTTTTAAGTTAACGTCTTACGTGTTATGCTTATGTTAATTGCCCTTGTGAATGATTCCGCTTATGGACGAAGTCCTAACTTTTGTGTTAACGCCATGCTTTTGTTTATGTTTGCATTGTGAATGGCCCTTAATGCTTATTTAATGAAAGGGGGAAAGGATGACTGAGACTCGAAAACGTTAGAGGATTTGTGTGGGTGCTTGATTCCGGGAAATACAGGTGGTAACATTCTTGTTTGTACAGTCCATAATTTGCTCGAAAATCGTTAATTTTACGTGGAAAATTAATACTAAAGAAAAATATTTAACAAGATAATTGAATAATTCCAGTTAAATCAAATTTAATTTTGCACACCTAGACGAAACGGCCTTGAAGTTCACCAGCACATTTTGTTGTTTGGAAACCTTCTAGTGGCTAGTTTCCGAGCAACGAAATGTGCTGGTGGATTTCAAATTCAATGCCATTTCTTCTAGGTGTACAAAGTTACATTTTATTTAGCTGGAATTATTCAACTATCTAGTACCATATTTTTCATTAGTATTAATTTTCCACTAAAAATTAATGTTTTTCGAGCAAATTGTGGACTCTACAAACAAAACTGTTACCAATTGTATGTGACACAGTCAAGCGGTCTAGTTTGGCACGGACCATTTTCATTCATACAAAATCCAAGCGATTGTACGGAAACTGAGGAATTACGATTTTAAAATGTCGAAAACAGAATTGCAAAAAATCTAGTACCCACGAAAACCAAAGTCTGATTGTGTTTCTGTCTGCACGGGACCAATAGACCCACGGACGCATTTAATATGGTGTATCATCCCTTCTTGTAAACGTAATAATTTTAATATAATTTCGATTGTTCCAGCGCATCCCAACATCAAAGTATTCATTACGCATTCTGGATTGCACAGCACTCATGAAACTATCGCAAGAGGGGTACCGGTAATTGGAATACCTTTCATGATAGACCAACACACAAATATTAAAAAGCTTGCGAAACTAGGCTGTGGAATCCAATTGGAATACAAGGACATCAGAAAAGACTCTTTCCTTCGAGCACTTCGTGAAATTATTGAAAATCCAAGGTATGTTGTTAAAATTCTCGCCTTCGAAATAGCGTAAAAGATAGGATATCATGTCTCTACACAGTGTCTCATGATAAAAGTTACAAACTTCTAGGTCGTGTAGAAGGGTTGATAATGATTACTTTTAGTCAATAAACATTTAGTGTAAGGTGACCAGATCTTAAAAACCAAAATACGGGACATTGTGACAATTCCTTGACTAAAAAATGGGATACATGCTATTATCAGCCTCCGTATTTGATAAGGAAAATGTTTGTCTAAAAAAAGAGAAAATGGAGAAAACAATGTCAAAATAACATTAAGTAACAGTAAAAATAGAATGGAATATTTAAAACATACTCATTTGATCATTTGCACTTTTATTCATTATTAAGTTGGCCCGTATTCGTCAATTAAGATTGCTTGCGAAGTCGTACAGATACTCGCAGAAGGTTCGGATTAATAAATTTCTCGGTAACGATGCCGATAACGATAAAGCATATACAAACTCAAATAACCCGATAGCTCATTTTCCTTTCCTATAATCACTACTCAATCTCTCCCTTCTTGATTTCAATAGTTAGAAACACTTGTTACGTGATACATGAGCGTATGAACTACTTGCACTTACTTTCTTATAAAACTAATGCAAACCGAACGGAATACTTTATGTTAAACTTGCTGTTAAACTTGTTAAAATTGCTGACTGCACTTTATTCCGATTAGACATTTCACAAAAAATGGGACAATTCTGTATGTATTCCTTTAAAAAAATATGGGGTTAGGACTCAAAAAGGAGACTCTCCTGGGTAACATGGGACGTCTGGTAACCTTAATGTAGTGGGAAATTTCATGTGGCATTTGTCCCTGATAGTTAGGCAACTCATTACGCACAAGTGTTCGGCGGGTCACATTCCGACGAAGTTAAGATGATTTCATGCGTGATGAAAAGCCGTGGGTGAGCTAGTATACTCAAAAAGGGGACTCTCCCGGGTAACATGGGAGTCTGGTAACCTTAATGTAGTGGGAAATTTCATGAAGCATTTGTCCCTGATAGTTAGGCAACTCCTTACGCACAAGTGTTCGGCAGGTCACGTTCCGACGAAGTCAAGATGATTTCATGCATGATGCGAGCTAGTATAATCAAAAAGGGGACTCTCCGGGGTAACATGGGACGTCTGGTAACCTTAATGTAGTGGGAAATTTCATGTGGCATTTGTCCCTGATAGTTAGGCAACTCCTTACGCACAAGTGTCCGGCAGGTCACGTTCCGACGAAGTCAAAATGATTTCATGCATGATGAAAAGCCATGGGTGAGCTAGTGCAGCGCAACGAGTTTTTGCTCGTTCTGCGCAGCATCAATTTACGTCACAAACCACGTGACCGCAGCGCGTGCACTTCGTTTGAAAAGCCAAGCCAGACTCTGGGGGCCTATTCTTACGATCGCTCGACAGGTCTCGCCCACGTGATGTGTCGAACGGCTACATCTCGAAGGCTACGAGAAAACAGTATTCTTAACCACCCTTCGAGATGCATCTCGAACGTTCGTGATTCAAGTTCATCATCGCGAGTGTTACGATTTGACAACGCTGCTTTTGCACGAATATACTTCTCTTAGGACGTCATTCTTTCTAGACGTTCTTATAAAACATTCTTAGTGATCCTGAAATTACCTTATTATTAGGAAGAGGATGTTGCATATTTTTGTCCATTGCTTGAGAGCAGAGCTAAGAGAAATTTTTTGACACTAGTTTAGAATATGATGTTATAAGATTAATATCTTCATGCATATTTAGCCGATTGTTCACATTGGTCCGTAACGTGTAATTTTGGGAGCATACTATGCACATTTGTTAAAAAAAGGCTTTCTAAAAAATGTTTCATCTTTTCATAGAATATATTTATTTGTGAGAGTTCACAGATTCAAAAGAGCTTGTCAAAGTTTGCATACTTTTTTTTCTGTACATGACAAAATACTTGTGCAAATGTAATATATTTTTGGATAACATTTTTTTAAACCAGTGAAAAAATGAAAAAAAGACATACAATGTCCTTCACTAAGGTGAATATTCACTTTAATTATTTCTCTCACGAAGTAGGGTAGATTACATTTGCACAAAAAAATATATCTTTTCATTCCCAGCATGCTTCTCCTAAATTTTATCAACAAAGGTTTATAGAGGAAATGAAATATTGTTAATATAAATTGCATATTTAAGAATTTTTAGGTCATAAATGCATATATTTTAAACCATATTTCAAGATTTTTAGGGCAAAAAATCCTCCTTCTACTTATGATATTCATATTATCTGAAGCTGAAGTGAACTGATAATCTTGTAACAGGAAAATTCAGGTACCTACTTCGTGAAATATACAGTGAGTGACTAGTTGACACAATAACACAAGATGAAACTGAAAATAAAGTAAAAACAAATTTTAAAAAAAATAATTTTCAACCATCTATACATTACATTACAAGGTTACTATATGAATAATTCTGACATATTTACAGAATTTGATAATCACGCAACGATTAAAAATTTACACTTAGTTGGTGGTGAAATATATAGAAACAGAACACCACAATGGCACAGTGTATTCCACAAGCCAACACACTAAATGAAACAGAAGTACAAAGTAAAATTACTCATTTTTATTTAGCCATTACATGGTGAAATATACAATGAACAAGATGTTTCGCAACTAAGTATTACAACACTAGGTTCAACACACGATATAACAACATTCACTAGGCACACGGAGAGACACTATTTGCGGTTATGTCACCCTTCGCGATCCTTCTCACGCGCTATCGCACCACTCGCAATATCTCGAACGAATATCTCGATGGGTTGAGACGAGTCGAGCGCTTAAGAATACAGTTCTCTCATTTTCGTTCGTGATGACGTCAAACTCGTGCGGTCGAGTTCGTCTCGAAGGCTTCAGAATAGGCCCCCTGGCCGCCATACTGCATGGCAAGCGAGAAGTGTTTCATAACCTTTTGAAGGTAGCTTAAGGTGACAATTTTCAACGGTGAACGGCCAAAAAATAACACGATGAAAGTGTAGTTGAAACACATTATGCAATTTTTTTAAAAAAAAATATGCTTATTATATTTGTTTTCAATAACTTGTAACAAGGTGATTTTGGCACGTGGCTGCATTTAAAATTCCCGCTAATATTATGACGCAAACTGATCCCTGAAGCTCATTGGATGAAACCGGTTAGGCTCCACAATAACGCACGCATGTCTTTCCATCATGATTTCATGTACCTGCCAAACACCTGTGCGTACAGAGTTGCCTAGTAATCAGAGGCAAACGTCACACATTTAACACCGTTATATAAAATTTCCTATTACATGTTCTTTGGCAAAATGTGATGATTTTCGACCCCTCTACACGCCTTATAAGTTTGTAACATTTATTCTGAGACACCTGTATTCATTGAAAGTCTTTATATGTAGATTTTACTTTCTCATATATGTACCTATATACAAAGAAATATGTGTAGTTATAGAAAAAGTAATGTAGTGCACAATTCTGTGGGTGCATGCAAGAACCTGATTTTTTTTCTCAAAAACATTAATTTTAGCTACTAGAATTTCATTGAAAGATATTTTCTCAGGAATACTACAGGTGATTTTTTCAACCCGTTATTTCCCATTCTATAATTTTCTATTCTAAAATTTGTTTTCTTTTTAATAATAAAAATCTACATTTTCTTTTGATTTCAATAAAATTTTCCACTCTGGTCCATAAAAACAATTTTAACTTCTCCTACAGTTATTTTTAATTTAATATAAACAACTTTCAGAAACAAAACAACTAGACTGAGTTTCATTTTTCATTAATATTAATGATGTAAAATTTCAAAAGAGGAGCAAATTTGTAATTTATTATTGAATGTTTCATAGCAATGCATCAGAAAAAATCAATTTTCAACTTCAGTACTATATATTCATAATCAATGAGATCTTGATTCTACTTAAAGTGATCAGTTGCCAGTGCATATTCAACAATCAAACCTCAATTCACCCCTTGATTCTCATCGACCCTCATTAAAATGTTACTGACCTATTGGTGGTCAATAATGAGCTCATTGGAAGCTTTACAAAATCAAATATTGAAATTTTCTCTCATAATTTAAACTTCAGAATATAAATTTTACAAAAAACTTTGTATTACAATATTAATTAAGTAAAAACCATAGATTTCAATTGTTCATAGACCCCTTTAAAAAAATTCTTATTTAAGGTATCTTCGTTTTTAAAATTCTCTGCATACCCATTTTTAAAACAATCATGAACTAAAAACTTTTCATTTTTTTATAAATAGTTACAGGGAAAACATGAAGCAGCTTTCAGCAAGATTTCAAGACAACCTTAACACACCATTAGAAAGTGCAGTATATTGGACAGAGTATGTGATAAGACACAAAGGAGCGCCTCATCTTCAAACAGGAGCCAAAAATCTCAATTTCATACAGTTCTATCTGTTAGATATAATAGCATTCTTGATTGTAACACCTACAGTATTGTTTTCTATGATAAAAAGTATATTCTTCAGAAGAATCCAAGCTAAAAAGAAAACAGAATTAGAAATGAGTATCTTATTGATTTGTAATTTCAAAATACAGTCAAAAAAACCAAAATCCCTTTAATTGAACAGGAAGTAGCTTTTAACATCACATGGCTGAAATGTGGTTGAATATTAACATTCAAATTAAATTGTATCTTTAAAATCAGATTAGCACAAAGTTGAAAATGCTTTCCAAATACATTATTCAAGGGAGTTGTACTGAATGTGTAAATGTGATATTTGTAAATATGTATGTACAATCTGATTCTCTCACAATGTCATTATTTAAATAAAAACAAATCTAATTTACTTTCAAAACTGCTTTCTAAAGCCATTCCTAATTAATTTTGGTATTAGTTTATAATAGTTCACAAATTATTATTCTCACTCAAAAAATGTTTATTAATGACAATTATTGTTTTCATGTGTGAAACTTAGGGAATGTAGCATTGCCTTTAAAGCACTGCATGCAAAGCACAGCTAATTAAAATTCTATAATTTAAAAAGTTTTTTGTTTGTTTTACTACAAACCAAAGATAATATGGTATTTACAAAGGATAAAATAATTTATAAAAGAAAAGTGTTCAATGTTTTATGAAATTCTATTATGGACTATTATCCAAAGACTTAAAGGTACTATTGTTAAACTTCAATTTCTTCCTTACTTCTTAAAATTCAATGTTTGGTAGTGCAGTGCATATAACTGAAAGTGTGAGTAAAGGGTAAGGATAGGTCAAGGAAGAGCAAGAAAAGATCACATGCAGTTCATGGCCTGTTTGCTAGGGTACTGACTCTGGCATTCGCCTTGTGTTGATTGAAGGAACTAAGGAAAACTAAAATCTAACTACCAATCAGAGCAGCCAGCTGCAAGAATTCTCTTCCAGACAGTGGCTGCATTTGACCTAGCTGTGTATCTAGTGTCAAAAATACTGCCACCATTGGGTCTTAAACCCTAGGACCTTCCATTCAAAAGAACTGCAGTGAAATTGAAGCCTTGGGCCATCTTAGCCATTTAGTGCTGAGGAGTACACTGAGGTTTTCATCAAGTGTAAAATGTAATGAAGACAGTGAATTCCATTTGTTAATACTTGTAGTACGAAGTATAGAACAGAAATATTAGATTTGGTCCTCTTTAATTTTCTTCACATGAAATTCTAAATAAGAAAAAATTGAAACTTTTTACATTTCCCTTTTATTATTTTTAAACATTTTTCTCTGCCAGCAGTTACTCAATGAGCTAAAAAAGTCAATTTTACCATTCTTATTCATTATTTAAAATTTACTCAATTCCATTAAGGAGATTTTCAAATTTATTTCTAATACATTGAGATTAATTTTAATTACAATCGTGTTAATTACAAGGCACATTTATTCCATATATTTTTTGTAAATACAACGTGCAAAACTACTTTATCTCTTACATGATAGGATATTTTATCTTTTGTCACTTATTAATTTCTATTTCTGAACCAAAAAACTAAGCAAAGCAGAAACAAGCAAAATACTTCTTGTTCATTGTCATAAACATACATCCAAATGACATTTTATATATCCAGGAAAACAACTATGAAACACATTAGTGAAGAACAA
>JAHLJT010009871.1:0-16514 GCA_031308135.1 Acheta domesticus
TATTTAGGTTAGATTTTCAATAAATTCAATTACGGTGAATGTTTCCATAAGGGAACTCCACGACTTCCTTGTAGAAGCTTTATGGTTAAACTTGAAAATTGGAAATGCCAAACATATTTGCACGTGTTTATACACCACCTACGTCAGATCCAAGGCCTATACAATTAGACTTCATACTCTTTGAGAAAATTAGCGAGTCTAGCAAACGTTGTGAGCCCATCTTAATTTTTGGTGACTTTAATTTTCCATCAACCTCTTGGACAAAACATGGAGCTTCTCCAGGTACATAAGGTGAGAAACAATTCTCACAGTGTTAATTCAAATGTTATCCATTGAACCCACAAGATATAGAGGTAACCAAACTCCTGCAACTTTGGATTTAATCTTCACAAATGACATTGATCTCATTCGTTTACACGGAACGAACGTACCTAGCAAGCGTTCGCCCGCTACGCCAGCCGATCGCGTCCGAACGACACGATTCGCTCGGATGTTCCGTTTCCACTGGCCGAGCGAACGAAAAATTGTTCGTTCCGAAGCGTTCGCTCGCGCAGTGTTGTAGGAACGTATTTCACCAATCCTGGCCACATTGTGTTGGCTAATGTGCACCTCGTGGCCAACGTCGTTGGCCAGGTGTGCACCCCATATGACGAAAGTCCGAAGTATGCTTCGAAGTTGTCATTACTTCAGACGTTAACCACCCATCTTGGATGTGAACATTAACGGCGAATTCACGAATTAGAAACGAACGTTAGACGTAACGTACAGAACTACTTATACTTCAAGGGGACTACTTTAAAGAACACGGTGAAAATAGAGTTTCGGTGACGAAACGCCGGTTTGAAATTCACGTTTTATATGTGGATTCCACGAACTTCTAGGTAGCGCCTGTATATGAACACCCAAACTAATTTTTATACATCTTCTTTCATCTTAACTGCCTCAATAAGTCGCAATACTATGGATGAGTCGCAATACTATGGTACTAGGGTCAAAAGTACTAAGCAGTCTAGAAATCACCATTTACTTCAGAGATCTTCTCTCCAACATTCAGCAATAATAAACGATAGGCAGTAGCACTGTTGTAGAAGCTGAATAATTAGATACCCAACAAAACACATTTCTTCCTGGGGATAGCTATAACTCACATTACTTACTCGCACTACTCATGATTGGGAATTGTAGCTCACATTACTAAAAACATGTAATGCTCTGAACATCAGTTTTTAAGAGAGGATCTCTTGAGAGCATTCAGACACTTGTTGAGAAAGACTAAAGTGAGTGAGAGACACATGTGAACTATTCTTCTTGGTGTAAGTACAATTATTTTCTACCGCAACAGTTTAGAAGAAACCTTTGGCACACTCAAAAATATCATTCCCAGCAGTTTAATTTATATCAATATTAATGAATCTTTCACATTTTTGTGAATAAAATTACTTAGGCCAAAGTTATATTTCAGTTTCAGCTTCTCCAACATTGAAAACTTCCCCATAAAAATAGCTCTCAACAGATTATAAGAAAATAACAAATTAGCATTGAACAACCGCATGTACTATCAAAATAAATTTATTTAAAAAAACACGTAAAGTAACTGAAACATAGAAAAATATATTAATTTGTAGTTGTGAAATTTAAACTAACCAGCACTCATAATCACAGGCTTGTGTACAATGGAGCTGTAGCCCCTCTGAAATTTGAAAAAGGGACCTGTAATCTTACGTAATAAATTTATTTCCTTAAATATGACCAATTACTGATTTTTCTCTCCTTTAAGTTAGTATTTTGGGAATTGATACATGACATTATATAAGACGCTCTCCAAACTATCTGACCACCCTGTAAATGTTTAATGGAAAAGGGACCCCACAGAGTCCCGGAAATGTTGTTGCCCCCTTCTGTTTTAGACTGCACATGCCTATGCTTATATACAAGATAGACCTGAACTATTAAAAGAATTTGTCACTTCATCAGTTAGAATGCAGTGTTCAAATGGCAATGTTATAATGGCATTAAAAACTGAAGCTGAGGCAGTATCCCTCTTTTTATTCAGGACCTGTCAAAAGTCAAGTAGGGGAGAGTTAGGTTAACTAGTCCACTTTTTTAAACTAGTTCAAAAATGTTATTTTCTTGATCTATACACGTGAAATTTCGCATGATATTTGAGAGAGACTTTCTCCTTATTTCGTAGAAACAAACATCATTGTGCTCACAGTTATTGTCAAAATGTTTTATACATTTGCAATAGGACAAGTTAACCTAACCGGTAAGGTTAAGTGGACCGGAAATGTGGTCATCTACACATTGTAATAACCTTTTTCACATATAAATTAGAAAAACGGGCCGCGTGCCGTTTCCCAAAACGTGACATCTAAAATTAAAACTCGGAAATAACAATAGTAATGAATTAAATTAATAAGATAGTAAAAAGCGAATAATTTATGTAACATTCCATATTTAATAATTGCAAATCTACAAATTCTAATTCCCCTTCAAAAAAATAAAGTGGAGAACTGGACCGGTCCACTTAACCTAACCTCCCGGCGGTCCAGTTGACCCCACAGCACATATTTTCTTTATATACCCCAAACCGACAAGCCGCGACGTTTTATTAAAACAAAACACACTAATATAAAGAAGAAATAATAACAAATAATTTGGTGTGAATATTTTCTTGTATTTCTTATTCAATCACAATAAAAATACAAGGCAGAAGTAGAAAAAAACCTCTGACCTTTCAGAATACATATTCCTTACTGTACTGAATAAATCAAGACCTGCAACATCTGATTGTGACTTAGATTATCAGCCCTGTCATCTAGTGGAAAAGGCAAGAAACACTCCCCACCAACATTTAAAAACACAGACCATTTAACTTAACCGGTCAAGTTAACCTCTCTCCCCTACTTTTAATCAGATAACATATACATAGAGAAATATATACAAAAAAAATCACTCAAGGTGATTAACTAGTGAGAAATAAAATATTTCAGGGAGAAACTAATATAACAATACAATGAACCAAATCCACTTGCTACAAAGCCTCACGTTTAGAGGACATTCAGCCACTAGAAAAGTTACAAGATAGGTACATATTTATTTTCAATGATGTTTGGAGCCAAAGCATCAAAGTTACTGAAACATTGATAAAAAGTACATTGCTGTGTGTGATCAATTAACTTTATGCTTACTGTAATGCAGGCAAAAAATATGCTTAATAATTATTCTTACAATCACATTTATCAAATTATGAATTTCAGAAGAAATACATTATTCACCAACAGACATTCAGATGCAGTGTAATATCATTTAAATTTTTTCTCGGTTTTCTCTGTCACCATTCTATTATTGTACACACTTTATTTCAGTATAAATTATATAAATTATCTTACATTTTATAAAATATATTTTTCTGTCACAATCACAAAATATTATCTATATTTCAAAAATATGGTACAATTATTTTCATAATAAAATGATTACTTTTGACTTTTTCGCCACATTGGAATACCTCTGAAACAAAATTTTAAAAAATCATTAAAACACCCAATTTCCATGTTATTACAGAATAATAAGCTATATATACATACATATCTACACTGCACAAGAGAACTGACACATTCTGTACACAAAAAAGTGAAAGCAACCTGTTTAGGGAGTCCCATCAACAATAGGCCAACCTTATAACTCCCAAACAGTTTCCGATATCGAAATATAGTTTTTGCTCAACAATACGGAATCTAGGGGCAAGAGAAATGCAATGATCTAACATATGTTAATATTTTTATAGTATTTTATGTATAAAATTATACTTTCTGACATGAGATTTTAACCGGAAACGTGCAATTTTTCCTGTAGCAGCCGTCGCAATTGTCGCTTCGCGGCCTCCCCCCGCGAAAGTGCCGGCGCCGCGAAAGGTAACTTGCCTCATAGGAGACAGTTGCAAGGGTTGCTACAAGAAATCGCGTGCATTTAATTTAAAATCACATGTCAGAAAGAATAATTTTATACTCAAAATACTATTACAACATTAACATATGTTACGTCATTGCATTCGGCTACTTATGATCTACCTATCGCAAGTGAGAAACATATTTCGATTTGGGATTTGTTTGCTTTGACTATGCAGAAAGTCTCATACCTGGAAACTCAGTTCCGAGTTAGTGCTAAATACAGAGAGAGAGTACAGAACAGCTAAGATTTTACTTACAAATGAGGCATTTCCTGGACATTGAGAGGCACCGCCAATCGAGTACCTGCATCTGCACTCTTCGTAACTTTTGTACGCTCCCTCCAAGCGCCAGTCGGTCGCAACAACCTGTGAGGGTCCCGAGCCGCTTCAATGCGCACTGTCTCCCGCAGGGCTTCCAGAGCCTTCTGCTTTTTCATTCTTTCTTGCTGAAGTTTATCTCTCATTTCTTTTTGTCGCGCAAGTATTTCCGAATCTCTCTGCCTGTAATTCATAGAGAACCATGTATCGTTAAACAGGTATAGTCTACAATTTCATCGAAAACGCAGAGTTATGGAAATCTCAACTACGCCTGCACGCGCATACAGCCATTCGCAAGCACATTCACAAGAGTGCGCGCGAACTGTTTCTCGGGGGGGGGGGGATCCTCTCATATTTTCTTCGACTCCTTTAATTACCAAATAAAAATATTTGCTTCGGTGTTTGAGGGAACGTATACTTGAGACTTTCAAAACTGATTGGCACAACACAACTATTATTTTGTGCTCACAGGAATCATTTACGGAACGAACGAATACAAATTATATTACACATTTTCCCTACCAATGTCTATGCACTTTTGCCGTCGCTCTAACAGCGTCCGTATTTATGCACATACACAAGTGCGCGCACTCGTGTGTTAAATACACGCCAGCTGGGAGAATAGTGTTTTTCCGGAGGGGGAGAAACATTTATATTTTCTTCGACTCTAATGACCAAATAAAATTATTTGCTTCGGTGTTGACGGAACATATACTTCGGGCATTCAAAAATAATTGGCACAACTATTATTTTGTGTTCACAGGGACAATTTACTGAACGAACGAATACAGATTATATAACACCTATTAAACCTATCAATGTCTATTGCCATCGTTCTTGCAGCTTCCGTAGCAAACCATTCTTTGGGTGTTCGTCATTGGTGGTGAACTTTCCTATACCCCATGGCCTTCTCCATTGCGTCGAAAAGGGGATCGGATGTGGAGACTGTGGCAACACAGAAAACCCTAGCCACGCACCGTGGACTCGTGGCAAGTGAGCGCACGTTGTCTTGTTGGAGAACGCCACGTCCATTTAGCGCGGCGGCATTGTTGAGTTATTCGTCGATGGAGTTGTTGCAGTGTTCTCCCGATAACTGTTGATGGTCGTATTGGGAGGAAGCCAATCCACTAGAATCATCCCTTCCTGATCGCAGAACACAGTCGCAATTTGTTTGCGCACGAATAGTGCCGACCGGGCTTCTAGGGACAAAGACCCAAAGCAAGCTTCCACTCCATAGACTGACGGTTTTTTTTGGAGAGGAGTCTTGGAGTCTCATGTTCGCACATCTCCACACGCTTGTTTCTGCACAATGCTGATGGTATGGGGGCACCCAATGTGTACCCTCACATTTTCATCTTCAAATCCTTATGGATGAAGGTGTGGAGGGTTCCCCGTGATCGATCGACTTGTTGCCTTCTCTAATACATCAAACGTGAATCGAATGTACGTCATTGCCAAGTCACTGACACGCTGGGTACGTTTAGTTGGCGTGCAGCTGCTAGATTTCCAGTACTTTTGCGTTTTATTTATTTATTTGGTCAAAAAACAGTAAAAAACTGTGTATGACGTTTTCCAGCACAGTACTTTGAACTCTGATACCCAACGAAACACAGATCTGCGACTTGGTGATGTCTCCCCACATATAGCTACTATCCTCTTGAGGAAGACTGAAGCTGTCACTCCGCCCCCCCCCAGAGAAACAACACCGTCCACCGTTTTCCATGCTTATCTACTTCCATGTTGTCCTATCGATGTCCACCAGCGTACCGGCAATCTTGAACAAATGCTGCTGCAAAGAGCTACTTACGGGAAGAACACCATATGGTGGCTGCTTCTTTAGACATGGTAGATACTACTTTAATCCATTTTCATACTTACGGCGATACACATTTCAAACTGCTACTTCGCAGGAGTTATACGGGGAGTGTCAATCAATATTAAACGAACTAAATATAATTTGTTACTTGATAGTTATAAAGGAATTTACTTTGAGCGAATTTAAAATAATGCACGTTTTTAAGCGGCACAAAAACAAACAAAATCTGTCTGATGGAAACCGCCAGCATTTCACAGTGATCTCTATACAGGCGTCTCAGGGTAAATAATACAAATTTTAGGTCATAAGAAGGGGTCACTGGTATTCGGCAGTTACACAAAATATTTTGTTTCCGGACGTGACCTGCCCACCATCAGTGCGTAGAGAGTTGCCTAGCGTTCAGGGGATTTCCCACCAGTTGCTCACTGGCAAAACGTTATCTTCGACCCCATTACATTCCTTAATTTGCAAAAAGAATTCTAAGGCCCCCCGGGTAGAGATACCAGCGGCCTTTCCTCCTCTCGTGGTTTAACCGTCCATATCTCACAAGCGGCGAGAAGAAACTTTTTTATTGGAGATCTACAGCCCAAAGCAGGAATCGTAGAGAGATACTAGATATCGTCTATATGAGGAGAGAGACTTCTCCTAAACGGGGTAGGGGAATAATTCCTCTCTTGAACTGCCATCTACAGGCGTCTCATTTAATTAAGTACTCGAATCAAAAGCGCCAACGAATGTTGGGCTATGTCATATGCTAGCCAGGGCCAGGACGCGCCCTGACGAAGGCAGAGCATCTGGCACACAGTGTAATCGCACAACATGGAGTGGCGGAAGCCCGAGTGAATGGGCAAGTCGAATCGATAGCTGTTTCTCATTCCATGGCAAGCCGGCGCATATAATCAAATTTGATAAGCTTCATTTGAAACAGTTAACAAAATAGACCCTTTAAAATCTTTTTTCCTCTTTAGAAAAATGTACGAGCTAGCACTGTCACAGAGATTTGCTCATCGGGGAAGCATACAAGTTAATAAAATAACAGATTTTTGGTCCCTTGACTCCTAGATAGCCTCTCAAAAAAGGATCTGCTTTGACTCAAACTTCTACGACAGTCAAAACTGGAATCTAGTCTGCGGTCTACGAAACTTCCGGAGTCCCACTCACCTGGAGACTCTTCTACGATTAATTGTAGTGACTTCTGACGTTTGATCAGCTGGGATGTGGTTATCCAATCGGGAGCTTTAAAAAACAAAACTTAAGACGTAACGAAGCTTCAGACAGGACAACCGCGTCCCACTGATGAGTGGGACGCAGTTGTCCCGACGGGAGCTTCGTCAATTGCTATGTCATTAGTCCCGTAAGTTAAGAGAGATAACCCTGAAGGTAGCAGTGTTCCTTCCTTGCTGAAACTTGAGATACGACGTCGACCTATATGCCAGCTTGCGGAGTTTCCTCCATCGTGTTATCTCCCCAGCAGGGACAAGGTCTACGCTCCCGACTGGTCTTTCAGCATATCCGCTAGTACAGTATTGTGCACAGAAGTGTGTGGGAGGGGGACCCATGCAAGGCGAGAGGAGGGCAAGGAAAGAATAATCGCGCGCAGTCCATGGCTCATTTGTCAAGATATTGATCGGGGAAACCGTGAAAAACTAACGATCACAGTGGTCGATCGCTAGGATTCTCCTCCAGACTTTGTTGAATTAGGTTGAATTCGACCTAGCTATAAAGCCAGTGCCGAAAATCGGCCACCGTCTGAACATGGACCCCAGGATCTTCCGTTTAGAGATACCAGCTTGGGTGGCTCACGGCATAAATGGATGTTATTGCATTTTCTCAGACAGGGAGGTCCTAGAGTTCGAGCCCAGACGATAGCAGAGTTTTTGACACTAGCTTGTCAGATCGAATTTATCTGCAGTCTGGAGGAGAATTCTAGCGGCCAGCGGCTCTGATCGATAGTTTTTCGTGGTCTCTCCGATTAACACCAGGCGAGTATCCTTTCAAACGGGGCAGGATCCTGTCATTTCTTCACCCTTACTTACACATACATTTACATGCATAACACTATCATGCTGGGAGACCAGTCGGAGCTTAGAGCATGTCCCGGATGTGGCGGTGCCGAGCTGGTGGGAGATACCTGGTTGGGAAAACCCGCAAGCCGCCGGAAGGTCGACGTCAGATCTCGCCATCCAGGGGGAAAGGTCACCGCGATCAACCGCCACCTACCGCCATTAAAGCATGCATTACACTCAAGGGACTAATGGTCTTAGCAGTTGATGCGCCCGGAAACTTTAATCAATCATTCCGGTTAGAGAAGCTGCATTTGCATTGCACAACTGTCGCCCTAAGCCATTTGAAGCGTATTTTAACACATTTTCTTATTGCAAACTGAATAGATAAGTTGAAAAAAACTCCAATGTGATTTTTTTATTTATTGAATGTTATGAGAATAAATAATAAAGATAAGATAGATAAATAAGAATGATAATCTTCAGTAAATAAATATAGCAAGAAAGCTATTTTAAAAAGTTTTTACCTAAATGCTTGAATGCAAGGAGGATAATTGGCTGTGGATTTTGTACTTGCATATTTGTTCGTTTCCACCTACTGTTCAAATTAAAATTCATGAACATTTACAAGTGAATGAAGACAAAAATATCTGTGTATTGAAAGTATCCTAGGCTACATGTTCCCCTTCTAATTTCAAAAATTATTTTGATTTTGAGAGAATTACAGATGTATTGAGTTTTTCCTAAACTTTAGTGCAGCCATTTTGTTAAATTACTCCCTGAATATCTCCAAAAGATATACTGAGAATTGCATCATTCTCTTCACTTTCAAGTACAATATTGTCTATACATACATATATATATATATATATATATATATATATATATATATATATATATATATATATATATATATATGGGATCTGATGTTTGACTAGCGCGGTGTTTGGCTATGACGGCGCAACGTAGTGGGAGAAGCAGAAGCATGGTTGCCATAGAAAAGCAACATTACGAATATTATGAAGTCTGATGTATTGTGTTGAAAGGTGTGCTTGTATCTTTCCTTAATGAATACACGTTCGTAACGGCAATTCGTGTTGTACCTTTTCTGGGAATCGTAAGCCTGCGATTCCTACATTTGGGGGCCCAAATGTTTTAAGTGCAACGAGTATGGGCACATCTCACCAAGATGTACAAAAGAAATTAAGAGTATGGGATGTATCCGCACCATGGACGACAAGCTGTTATCGAAACGCATTTCAGCGGGAAATGAAGAAGTACAAGTCAATAGTGAAACATTGGTTAATTCGATGCAGACTGAATTGCAGGACGACCTGAAGATACTCCAGAGCATATATTCGATGGAAATTGATGTAACTGCTGTTTATGAAACAAATGTTTGCCGATTACGTGAAGATTACTCACCGGCGGAGAACGTGAAATCCACCATCGAAACGCAGGTCAAGTTCAAGGACGACCCAGTGTGTCTACGGCCTCGCCGATTAGCACCGAAGGAGAAGAAGATATTCGACAACCAGATCAAGAAGAAGCTGGAAAACGGCATCATCAAACCTTGTGACAGTGAGTATGCCAGTCCGTTAGTGATTGTGCCAACGAAAGATGATTCACGTAGAATACGTATCGATTTAAGATCATTAAACAAAAATATTGGAAGGAACCGATTCCCGATGCCATTAGTCGATTTTGTTCAAACTAAAGTTGAGTATTTAGATCATGTTGTCGAAAATAGTACAGTAACCCCGGCACCAACGAAGACAAATCTGTACAATGTTTTCCCGAAACTAAGACAGTTAAACATTTTAAGTGTTTCGATGGCCTCATCGGTTATTTTAGAAAGTTTGTAAGGGTATATGCCAAAATCGCGTATCCATTATATGAAGTCAGGGATGGACAAAATTTCTTTTTTGGAGACACTCAAAAGCTGTCATTCATAATACTTACAGAAGATCTGAGTAACGAACCAGTTCTGCAGATTTATGATCCACAAACTAACACAAATGATGTAATTAGCAAGTCGGACATTACACAATCATCATTTGGTAATTCTCACAGGAAAATCAGTGACCGAGGATCGTTTTTAACTTCTATAACATTTCAGGAGTACTGCACAAAAGAGGAAATTGATCACAATCCTACTACTACTGGAGTGACACGTAATGAACAGATGGAGCGAATCCACAGTATAATTGTACCGGATTTGACCAAGCAGTCTGAGGATAAATCCGAACTCTGGCACCGACACACGAACGCGTTACAGAGATGTATTAACAGTATTTTCCAGCGAAGCATTGGTAAGTTTCTGTTCGAGATCCTCGTTGGCGTCAAGATGAGACATGATGCAGCCGTTTTACAAGTTTTGGGGCAAGAAGCAGTCCAGTTGTTTGATCGTAAGAGACAAGATCTTCGAAAGGTACCGAAAGAATCCATCCTGCAGATCCAGGAAGAAAATCGGACATACGATATCAACAGTCGAAAGCAGCCCGTAATTATCAAGTGGACGACCTGGTGGCGACCAAGAGGACACAGTTCGACCCAGGTGGAGTCAAGATTACATCAGCCGCCGACTACATGAAGCCGTAGGTTTTCCCTTCAGGACTGAAGCTTTTGAGGATGGCCGAATGTGGGATCTGATGTTTGACTAGCGCGGTGTTTGGCTATGACGGCGCCGCGTAGTGGGAGAAGCAGAAGCATGGTTGTCATAGAAAAACAACATTACGAATATTATGAAGTCTGATGTACTGTGTTGAAATGAATACACGTTCGTTACGGCAATTCGTTTTGTACCTTTTCTGAGAATCGTAAGCCTGCGATTCCTATATATATATATATATATATATATATATATATATATATATATATATATATATATATATATATAACAGGATGTTGGTATGTATACAAGAGCAAAACTGCAACACTATTAGACCGATTTCCATGAAAGTTGGCACATCTACGTGTTTTTTCACCGAGAAGGTTTATTTGTTGTTAATTCTATAGTATCTCTACTACATGACGCTACATATTCACTATTCTCCGTTCGCCCTAAGAAAAAAGCTGATGTAAACAAACCCAAGGTATTCATCCGCCTTGGTCCGATTCTCTATCGTCAATTCCGCTCGCACTACTTTCGGACACGCGCGCTCGGTATAGTCAGTGATCGCTCGAAAAGAGCACTGGGCGAATATTAATAATTCTAATTGCTCCGCGAACGCATCTTTTCAAACATTAAAGAAACTACTTGGTAGTAAAACTAATCAAATCACTCTTAACTACCAGTTTGCAAAGTTGAAATTTAAAACAATTACGAGAAGGAAGGAGAAGCGAATGTCAATATCCAAATTATATTTCGACTGTATTAACTAATATTCACTCTTTAATATCATGCAAACAATTTACTTACGATCATTCTGCTTTAGGAAGAGGTTCAATTCCTTCCATGTCTGAAGCAGATGATATTCCGGTAAATTTTGCAGTCAGTTCAGCGATTTTCATAATACGAAAGTCCGGATTTTTATGCAAAAACATATTTAAAACGTTCAATACCACACGCTTTTCACCACTCCGTAATAGTTTTCAGCTGTGGAGTTTTACTACGGAATGACCTGCACCGCACTCCGACGTCTTTAAGCGAACGTTCCGAACTGCTTGACAAAAATCTCTAAACTGATCTGCTTCACTTCGCCCGCCTCCCATCGTTCGTGATCGAACCTGCGTCTGTCATCAGTTCTTAAGAATCAACAGCTCCGGTTACTACCGCACGTGCGTGGGGTGAGTTCGCCTCTCGACTCTCACGGATTCATTTTTTCCGCTAGAGCTGATACCAAATAGGCGCTGGACACATAACTGTCACCGACATCGATAACTCTTTTTCCGGAAGGGCAGGCGTGGGAACAATGGTCTCCTTATTTTGGAATCTGAGTTATAGATTCTGGGTTTCATCTGGAATTTTAACTTCGTGAGAGAAATGAGCCACTACATCGAAAACTATTTTCTTACGCACATGAACACGCCTGAGGCGGTATCGTGTCAACTAACCAATGGCAAGCATCTCAAAGCACGTGCTATTATTTACATCCACTTTTTTCTTAGGGCGAACGGAGAATACATACCCACTACATATTCACGTCAAATGCAACCTGCAACACACATCGGCAGCATTTTGAATCTATATCGTTAAATACTCCTAAACGAGGTGTCCTAGGGCCTTAAAAACTAAAATTTAGAGGCCAAAGGCATCAAAGAAACGTTTCTCACATCGTAATCTACAGAAAGAACTCTTCTTGAACATTCTATTACTTTTTGCTGGTCCGGTGCTTCCCGATATTACCTCACCTGCTCAGAGACGTGCAGAATCTGCCAGTAAATGTGAATGAGAGGGACAGAGAGCGGCAGAGACAGACAGGGACGGAGGGAGAGACTGTGAGAAAGGGAGATAGGAGGGGAAAGAGGGAGATGAAAAGCAGAACAACGTCTGCCGGCTTTTCCTAGTTCTTATTTAAAATTGTTTAAATTAGGATCACTGTTACGTGTGAATTGGCAGTATAAAAATGCGAATTGTGAATTGCGAATTGCGTGCAATGTGAATTAGGCAGAATAAAAAAAAGAAAAAAGAACACAAGGGGGATTAAACTATAATGCATGGAAAAGCAGAAAATGGAAGAATCCCTGATAGCTTTATATTTGGAGGACCAGCAGACTGTAAATTAAATGATACACATAACACATAAAATTTATAGAGGCTGTAGCGGTATTGCATAGATGGATGGAATATGACAGGGCAAAAAAGAACAACATTTTCTGTAATAAAAAATAACAAATATTAATCACTAAAAAAATGAAGGTGAAAAAATTATAAACAACAGAATTATTAAAAACAGTAAGATAAAAATTATTGTGAAACAAAAGGTAGTGAACAACAAATATGATTGGAAAAAAAACAGTAAGCTTGAAGGGTATTTAAGTCTTTTCTTGTGATATAGATTTGAATAGAAAGATTAAAAAAAGTGCACTCGGGGTAGAATTAATTCTGATGCATCAAAAAGAAGTTTGAAAATAAATACCGGTCACTTATCCGTTGGAGCTCTGGCGGGTTTCTCTTGCAGCGGTGATTGGAGGCAGGCGTTGAGTAGCACGAGATTGTTGACGAGGGGTGGCGCCAGAGTTGCGACCCCAAATTATAGTTACAGAGCAGGGGCGTAGCGTCCATAGACGCGCTGGAAGCGCCGCTTCCCTTACGAATTTCCATCACAATTTTTTACAATTTTAAATGTATTAGTATCCGCTTATCAAACTCGATGATAATGTTGGAATATCTATAGTTTCTACTTTACCGGGATTTCATGGTTTCTAGTTTTTCACGCACTTTCTTCCGTATCTCCCTCGCCCTGAAGATTGTCAGAGGAGGCTATTGTAGTTCGAATAGGGCGGGCGGGCGCGTGAAATATTGTGTACCCTGTGCGAGTGCTACAAGAAGGCGCAGCCCTCCAGGAGACCTCCGTGGTTCATATGGAATAGTGAGTTTGGCTTGTGAAGGACTGTGATTGAAACGTGACTACTGAACTGTGAATAAAGCGTGAACCGGGCATCAAGGCACGTGTAAGTATCAGCGTTCATAGACAACTCCTTTTTAAAATTTTGGAGATTCTTCGTACTGTTCAAACGTGTTCCCTTGCATAGGTTTATTGTAGGCAGACGGACGCGCTATGGGCCGGCGCTTCCAGAGCATTATGGAAGGGGCTGTGGCTGCAACCCGTGCCGGGCGTTCAGAACGGTGATGGAGCATCGCTGTCTTTAGTGGATGTGCAATTGAACATTAAAACAAAATACATTTTCAAGCCTTTCTTTTGAGGAAAATCAAAAATTATTGCGACTGGAAAACCTACACCAGAACTTCATATGGAAGTGCCATTCGAAAGAGGGAAGAATAATTCATACGACATTTTCGTGCACAAAATCTATGAGAATGTTCCGTGGATAAGTGGGTGCAGAAACACAAATAAATTATTCTGTTTGGCCATGTTTATTGTTTTCTAAAGAGAAATCCGTGTGGACGCAAGGAGGATTTGATGATCTTCACAATATTCACAAAGCACAGGCTCGCCATGAAAACTTCAGTTTCTCACATCCTATCCCTAAAAAATTTCAAACTGTTTGAAAACAGAGAATTGAATGCAGTCTCAGTGAGCAGTTTCGGTTGTCTGTACAACGTCACAACGTAGAAGTTTCAAAGAACAGAGATATGTTGACTCATATAATCAGAGTTGTTTGTCTTTTAGGAAAACTAGGATTGGCGTTTCGCGGACACAATGAAATTGTCGAGTCTCATAATCGACAACTACATTGAAATTCTTAAATTTTTGGGTAATTATAATACTGAACTTTTAGCTGTTATTGAAAGCAACAATGTGTTTCGTGGAACATCTCCTGACGTCCAGAATGATATTATTGCGGCAGTTGCGGAAGTTATGCACAGAGAAATTGAAAAGGAGATTTCTGAGGCTCAATTTGTGGCATTAATATTTGATGAAACGACTGATGTGACCATGAAATCGCAACTCACAAGCGTGTTGCGGTATGTTTCAAAGAATGGCGTTCAAGAAAGATTCTTGCATTTCACTGACTGCAGCAAAGACAGATCCGCATCTGGATTATTAGAACATGCAAAAGGAGTTATTAGCACGTACAAGTGCGACACAAAAGTAATAGCGCAAACGTATGACGGCGCAGCAGTTATGGCAGGAAGAACATGCTGGACTTCAGGCCAAATTAAAGATTATTTGTAAAAGAAGCAATATTTGTGCATTGTTATGCCACAAATTAAATTTAGTCTTAGGACAATCTGCTAGCTGTATTAAAGAAGTGCGAATATTTTTCGCCTCTTTCAGGAATTAGGGGCATTCTTTCCTAAATCTACTAGGCGGATTGAAGCTTTAGACACTGTAGTGAAAAAGCGATTGCCATCAGCTGCACCAACACGTTGGAATTTCACCAGCAGGCTTGTACTGACTGTGAAAAATCATACGAGTGATCTGCAGGAATTATTTGCTTCAGTAACAGAAAATTCAAGTGACTGGGACGCTGAAACTCTGTGCTCTGCTCGTGGCTATTTTAATCTTTTGAAAGACTTTGACTTTAATTTTTTTAACTTTGTTTTCATGTATTTTTCCTCATTCTGACTCATTATTTAAATTTTACAAAATAAGTCCAATGATATTATGTACTGCATGAAAAAAATTGAAGATTTTGGGATATATCTGAAGCAGTTTCGAGACACTTTTGATGCTTTTGGGAAGGTTGCAACAGAGAAAGAAGCGAATTTCAGTGCATCAAGCGAGCCAGAGTAGAAAATACAGAGAATGAAAAGAATGTGTACAAGAGATTGTTTATAGAAGTTATAGACAACTTAATATGTCATGTATCTGATAGATTTTCTGATACTTCTAAACTGAAATTCCTAGCCTTCTTAACCCAGATCTCTATTTAAGTTATCAGTCGCCATTCCCCAGTGAAGCTTTCATTGTCTAATGGATGTTTATGGAAGGCATTTTGACCTCTGCGCGATTGAAAAGTGAGCTCACAGCCATTTATTTTGATAATGAGTTCCACAAGAGTGTCAGTAAATTAAAGATTATATCAAGCACCATGAACTCACAGATGTCTTTTCCCCAAACATACATACTGACCGCTTTGATTCTCACTATACTTGGCTACAAGTGCGTCGGCGGAGAGGTCATTTTCTGCTCTCGGAGAGTAAAAAACTATCTGGAAATTCACAAAAGCGATGAAAGACTTTCTCGTTTGTCCTTTACTGAATATCGAGAGTCAGCTTTTAGATTCGATGAATGACAAAGCCATCGTTTTTTAATGATGTCATTGATGTAATGCCCGTAAACCAAGAAGAATTGCACTTAATTTAAAATGTAATTGTTAAAAATAAAAGTTAATAAATTATAATATTACTTTGATTTTTCCTTATGAAACCTTCCAATATGAACTCCTTTAAATTTAGAAACGTGAAAAAAGGTATATAAAGGAGCAAAATGCTCCTGCGTCATTATTTAGGATATTTTGGTTGAGTCGATTAAATTTGGATTATACAGTATGCTTGGACTTTCTCATCTATATAAAGACGTTGTTGAGGGAAAGTGTATCAAGTAATAAGGAATAGTAAAGCACGTACTCTTTAGTGAAGAAAATTAGCATTGAGGTTTCCAGATTGTCCTGTTAGTAGGACTGACTTGCAGTGTGATGCTATGTACCGGTCGAATTTTACTAGCGCAACACATAAGGAAGATCTATGTTTATTTGATAACATTTTTTACCAAAACAGATCATTCTAGATTCCGGATGAAACATCTCTCCAGAATGTAATTTCGTTCTATTCTCTTGATAGAGAAAATATTTC
>JAHLJT010009872.1:0-45753 GCA_031308135.1 Acheta domesticus
ATCACCTCTGGAAGTAAAGAACAACTCAAAGGCTAGATGCGAAACATGTTGTTCTTCATCTGGTTGCTGCAGCTGCTGTTGTAGCTGTTGCTCATTAAGCTGCTGCTGTTGTTGTAGTGGCTGCTCTCGAATTTTTGCTGTCGTTGCAGTGAGGTATCACCAAAGCTGAATCCCATTTGAATGAAGAGACTCCCTGCCATCTGCAAACAAAGGGAAGTATTATTATTCTATAAAGCAAAATGTCTGCCAGAATCCTGTATTAAAGACAAAACAAACTACTTAGCATGTTTAAGAAAAAATAAGGTTGTTTCCATTGTGAAAAGAACGCATTTGTATTACATCACATTGGAAGAACGTGCTCATGCAGGACTTGTCAATGACCAGCCTGAAGGAGCTGCACAACCATACACTTCACTACCGTAATCCAATGCTGAGCGAATGAGTGCTCTGTATAACCGCTATAGGGTAGTGCGGTCGGCTCCTCATGAAGTGCCACACAGATTGGGGGGGAGACGCATCTGGTTTGCAGTGTTCGGATATGAGGACGCCACGTGAGCGACTTGTCAAAAGTCAGCCCCAAAAACCTGGCAGAGTCAGCGAATGGAAGCTGATTTCCTCCCAAGTACAGGATGGATCGCTATGCAAGTGGTATATTCTGCAGAAGTGCACTCCAGTACATTTAGTAGGTGAGAAATTAAAACCTTCATGCTCCATTCATGCAACTTGAGCACCAGTTGGGAGTTGCCTCTGGATCACACTTATGCCGTTGGATGAACAAAAAATGGCAAAATCATCTACAAACAGCGATGCCTTTACAGGTTCCCTCACGACCGACGCTATACTATTTATGGCAATGGTAAACAGAGTAACACTTAGCACCGAGCCTTGGGGGATGCCGTTTTCAAGGCGGTGACTGCTAGACAGTTTGTCTCCAATGCGAACTCAGAAAAATCTATTCGATAGAAATTTTGGAGGAATAAGGGGAGCTTCCCCCTCAATCCCCAGGAGTGCAAGGTTCGCAGAATGCCATACCTCCAAGTGGTGTCATACGCCTTTTCTGTATCAAATAGTACGGCCACAAGGTGTTGTCTCAAGACGAACGAGGTTGAAATTTCCGTTGCCAAAGCGACGAGATGGTCCAAGGTTGACCGGTGTTTCCTGAATGGGTGTGTGTAGGTTTCTGCACTTTAAGGTCCAGACCAAGCGCTGGTTTACCATCCGTTCCAGCACTTTGCAAACGCAGCTGGTGAGAGCGAGAGGTCGGTAGCTCGATGACAACGACCGATCCTTTCCGTCCTTCAGAGCTGGGATAACTATGGCTTCTCGCCATAGAGCAGGGATGGTGTGCTCTTCCCAGAGGTGATTATAAAGGCGGAGGAGAAATTGCATCGCCACATCAGGAAGATGTTGTAGCATAAGGTTGTGTATTTCATCAGGACCTGGGGCAGTTCCTTTTGCCCATGCGAGAGCAGAGCGCAATTCCGACATAGAGAAGGGGGTGTTGTAATCCACAGACGCTCTGCAGGAGAAATCAAACGGACGCTTCTCAATCCTCTCTTTGATCACAAGTCAGGAGCGTAGTTCGCCGAACTTGACATACGTTCATAGTGCGCGGCGAGTTCCTCTACAATCATATCTGGAAATGTGATCATTTCTCCATTTTTAAAGAGACCTGGCACCGTATTTGGTGAAGAGTGTCCTTTTATCTGACGAATTTTTCTCCATACCAGGCGTGGTGGCGTGTGACAAATGAGAGACGAGATGTACGCTCTCCACGATGCATTTGCTCTCTATAATCGTTCTCCTAGCCTTCTTTTATACTCGATGAGGTTATCCACAGCTGGATAATGTCTGAGACGTGCCAGTGCCTTTTTCGAGCACTGACCGCTCTAGAGCAGTTCACATTCCACCACGGGACGAAAGGGTGTCGCGGTTTACCAGTTGACTTCGGAACAGCGATAGAAGCAGCAGCGAGTACAGCGCTATTAAAATGTCATTTCATCCACATTTCCGAAGGGACCATCTGATAGGTTAACATTATTTTGAATTGTCGACCAGTCAGCCCGTCGCACGATCCATTGAGGGGACCGTGCAAGACCACGGCGAAGATGATCATGGGGTAATCGTCACTTCTATAAAGCATACCGCAAACCAAAAGATTAATTTGTTCTACAACGAACACCTCTGCCTCATTGAACGCTCGACGGCATATCTCTCTCTCTCCTCTCCTCTCTCTCTCTCTCATCTCTCTCTCTCTCTCCTCTCTCTCTCTCTCTCCAGTTTTATTGCTATTTGTTGAAGTCCCTTCACTTGCATTACCAATAACTCGCTATGAAGAACAAATTTTATTTAAAGGAAAACTCTCTATCTGCAATTTTGTAGTTGAAGGACGACGCCGAATAAAATTCAAACTTTTGCAATTTTCGAAAATTCAGAGTTAACCATGAAAATCGGACATATGCCACCTTAATATGTGTATTTTACTCAATTACTACAATAAATATAAAGGAAAAATTTGGATCCTTTTTGAGAAAATTTTGAAAATGTCCGGGAGCTTCATGTAAAGTACCCCCAAATTTATAGAATCTTTTTCAAAATCTCAAAGCTTCGACTCGAACCAGATCGACCGGGGAATATCTATTTGTAAGAAATCGTACGCATGGTTTAGGCGCTTGCAGTGTGGACGGACGGACGGACGGACGGACGGACCGACGGACCGACGGACCGACGGACCGACGGACCGACGGACCGACGGACCGACGGACCGACGGACCGACGGACCGACCGACCGACCGACCGACGGGCAGACGGACGAACGGACATTATTTTGTTTACTTTTCCCAAGGTTAATGGCGGTTCACTCTCACCTCATCTGAATTTATTTATTTATTTATCGCGTGTTCAGGGATCCGCTTCCATACGGAGTACCGGCTAATGACATTATCAAATACAGTAGGAAAACTTATTTTCCTAGGTCTTATTTTCTGCCTATGATTTTCATTTGTTTTTACGGGAATACTGTATTAAAGAAAACAACAATTTCAATTTGCAAAGCCGAAACATAGAAAAATGTAGGCTGTTATTTATCCCCTCCCCTTTCAAATATTACCTTTGCCGAATTATTTACTCGGCGTTTGATTTTTTTTCAAAATATCAAAACCAAAATCACGTCAACAAAACATTAATTGCCTTTGCCTTTTCATAAAACAATATCCCATTTCTCCTTCCGACACAAAACATTTATGAACTAAAACAACACACTAAACACATTCACACTTATAAAATTTATATAAAAAAATAAACAACATTAACACTGTGCACACCAATATTACTATGGCCACTTTGTTCGTTTTGCTCTTTAAATATTTAATATGCTGAACATATCTTGACCTTCCTATAATTTTTATTATATTTAAGAAAATCGTTCACTTCCCTTTTCGTCGTACTGCCCGAATTAGACCATGTTCCATTTTGCCGCTTCTGCAGTCCATATACCATTTTATACTGCGATTTTTCTAACTGCGACTCTCAAGGCCACTCAAATACAATCTTCGCGATGGAATATGTCACGGCATTTCGAGTCTTTTCTCGGTAGAAGTCCCATAATCGCAAGCACTGCTTCATACGGTCGCGATCGTGCGAAATCTAGCGGAACGACTGAGAAAGACGCGAAATGCCGTGACATATTCCATCGCGAAGATGGGATTTGAGTGGCCTTGAGGGTCGCAGTTAGAAAAATCTTAGTTTACTTTCCCGTATACGTACGTATACACGGAGTGATATACGTAGTATAGGGAAAGTTATGTAATGCTGCGCGAAAAAATGGCCAATTTTCGGCGGAAAAAAATTAATTGCCGGGCCGTGAAAACGAAAAAGTGGATAAAACCAGTTGCTAAATTAAGAAAAAAAATCCCCTAACACGTGGTGTAGCCAGAAACCCTGTTTTCTAGGTCCTTGATACCGAAAAACCAATTGAAAGGAAAACGTCCGTCTGTGAACACTGCTAGCGCCTAAACCATACGTACGATTTCTTCCAAAATGGATATTCCCCGGTCGATCTGATTCTAGTCGAAGCTTTGAGATTTTGAAAAAGATTCTTCAAAATTTGGGGGTACTTTATATGAAGCCCCCGGGGATTTTCAAAATTTTCTCAAAAACGGCTCCAAATTTTTTCTTTAAATTTCTTGTATGAATAGAGTAAAATACACTTATTAACATGGCATAGGTCCGATTTTCACGTACACTCTGAATTTTCGAAAATTGTGAAAGTTTGAATTTTTTCGGCGTCTTTCTCCAACTACAAAATTGAAGATAGAGATTTTTTCTTCAAATAAAATTTGTTCTGCATATTGAGTTCTTTCATAAAGGTCATGTAAATGTTTTTCAAAATTTTTAGCGTTATTGCGTGCAATATGTGCAATTTTAAAAAATTACAAAAACAAGATTTTCTCAAAAACGGCTCCAAATTTTTTCTTTAAACTTTTGGTAGGGATAGTGGTAAATGTACTCTATCAGATGACATAAAAGCCATATTGGTCTATCGGTTGGTTTTTTCAAAAATTACAAAAATGTAAATTTTTTTACGTCTCTCACGTCGTTAATATTTACATTATCGGCGATTTTTTCACATTATTATATTTACGAGTATATATGCTTTAAATAATGTCAAGTAAAGTTTCTCGAAAACACAACCGTTTTCTGTGAAAAGTAGCTCAAATTTCGGCATTTTCAGAAATGCTCGTTCCGTATCGTATCGTTTTTTCAAAATAGTTCAATTGTAACGGATAGTGCTAATTACACTCTTTAGTATAGCGTAAAGTTTATTTTGAGTTTTTTTTGTTTTTTCAAAAATTAATAAATGTAAATTTTTTGAAAGATCTCTCACATCTTTAATATGCGTTTCTCACTCACTACAGTTTTCGGCCATTATTTTATTGTTTGGGCGTCAATCATAATAGTGACGCTTACAATTATAATTTTTCTATTTCGGTGTAATTTTTAAATAATTATGATTAATTTGCAGGGCTGTAATGAAAACGTTGTCGATGCCATCATTTTAAATGGTAAATTCGAGGTGATAATTTATTACTGCCAAGGATCCTATTATACCCATAGACGGGCCAAATCAATTTAAAACGTCTTCAATTTCCGTTAAGATCGGCATTTGCGATGACTATCAATAAGTCTCAAGGCCAAACGATGTCTGTTTGTGGCTTTGAGTAGGTTTGGGCAGTTTCAGGCTTTGTGGATTTGAGCACACCAGTTTTTCACACAGTCAATTATAAGTGGCATGGTCTCGAGTGGGCAAGCCATCCAGTTTATTTGTGTTAGCTAAAGATGGGATAACAAAAAATATTGTCCACACTATTGTGTTGAAGGATTGATTTTTTTTAGTAAAATTATTATAATTAGCGATGTATATAATTTTGAAAAATAAATTACAATAAATTAAAAATACAAATGTTTGGTATTGTGTTATGTTTATATTCCATCATCGTTCACAGCGTTCCATGTCTCTTCAACTCATATATACCACATCCTCAAACACTGACAATAAGTTAGTCATTTTTTCTACTAAAATAATCCTAGGAATAATTTATATGGCAAACGTTTGCCGGGTCAGCTAGTACTCATATAAAATATGCGTATTTTTGTGGAATTTGGCAACAAACATCCCAGTCACCCGCTCCCAATTTTCTGTGCTTCCTGAATGCAAAATGAATGATCGTGCTATGCAGTTAGATGTTACTTAAGTTAGAATTTTTATGTTATTTCATATTATTACTATTGTTTATTATCTCATGTTACATTTATATTATTTCATTTTAACTTGCATCCTTTAATTGTGTTAATGTGAAAACCAATATATGAGTGGTCATTGTTGCTTGAAACCCATTGTTGTAATGTCACACAGACAACACGTGATAATGACTGCTGCATTTCGCTTGCAGTATTATAAACAAATACTTTTATATATTAATATATTTTAATACCATTTTGTTTAATAATTGCTATTAAATATTTTTCAATCTATTTGCAATTCTTTGCCAACACTATCAATATTGTATTATTTATTAACTTTTATTTTACTTTCTGGCATACTGCTTACGAAGAACATTGTATGGCTAAAAATCCACATCTGATATGTTCATGAATACACTGCATACCTTATACAATAAATTCAATGCCAGAAATATATTTTCCATTTAAAATTTTGAATAAAAAAAATCGATTGCTTAAAACTATTTTATTTTTGCACCAAATATACTATGAATTCAAATACGTTTTACAAAAAATAATGACTGAAATGTGTTAATTCAAAGGGAAACTGGCTTAAACAGAAATACATAAGGGTCATTCCATGTCAGTTCATCCAGGGCATGTCACCCACCATTTCAGATTTTGTAGATACTTCCCATATCTGTTTTATATTCTATTAGAAGGGTTTCTTTCAAATCTTATTGAAATCTGTGTATTCGTTTAGAAGAAAATCATATTAATGATACGTACAGTCGAGCAGTTGAAACATTACATAAAATGGCATAATTTCTTATCTAATAATTGGATTTTCTTGAAACTTATTGTAGAATTTAAAGATATAATGGGAATAATAAAAATGCAAATTTCTAATTTTTAAAACCTTTTTTAAAATTTTATTTGAATTTATTTATTAAATTATTCTTTAATTTATTTTTCAAAGTGCCACATCTTCAAAAAATCTGAAATTTATTTATAACAATGGGAATATAGTACTCTATCTGTAGACAAAAATTATAACTGTGTTTTGATAAAAACTTACTTTTTTGATGGAATCATTATAAGTGTCACCACCACGTTACTCACAACTTAATTTTATTTTAGCAACTGCGATAATCTGAATTGAATTTTTTTGTAGAAATCTTTGCTTAAAGAATAGGTTCTTCCTGTAGTAGTATTGATATCAACTTCACAAAAATGTTTGAAAATGGAATTTCACAACTGTCCTTGTCAGGCCAGTAAAATGACGGAGAAGGTCCGTGTGGATGCATGAATTTAATAGTAGCATCATCTTCTTCACTGTTTACCTTTTCAATAAACCGCACATACCACAAAGAATCATATATGCAAGCAACATAACAATTGTTCTTGAAATCTGGACACTCAGCAGGACTATACATATCAAATGTTACACTATAAAAAGAATCAGAACTTAATTGTTTTGCTCCAACTTTAGACAAAGACAGAGGTTCAAATTGATGCATGGAACGTGTCCCGGGGATTGTTCTTGCATTTTCAAACCTTGAATTCAAATCATTTCTAACTTGTACCATTTCCTCTTTTGTTACAAAAAAGATTGTGATTTCCTTGATATTTTGCTTACAAAACTCAAATACTTGTGATGCAGTGGTTATTTGGTTCTTAAATGGTCTTTGTAAACTGGCTTTGGTAACCATCCTTTTTAATGTACCACCAATTCCATCACAAGGAAATTTACCATGGCTAGTAGCAAAGAATGACCATTTACATTTTAATCCAAAATCAATTTCATGATGCACAGATTAATGAAATTTTCTTGTACTGAGCAGCTCATCCATCTGAAAAGTATTCCACAGCTTTAATATTTGAATCAGAAAGCTCTGTTTTTAATAAATTTATTATTAATTTTTGAGATTGGTATACTAATGGTACATCATGATCCAAGTCATCAGAAATTATGCAGATGCTTTTTGAGTTAAGTCTCTCATCTTTCTTGTAATATACCACAGCAGCATGAAGTGTGCAGCTCCCTGTGTACCAGTGATACCCTTGGGCCTCATCTTGAATCACAAAACTGTAGTTTTCACTGAAGTCCAACAGTATTACAGCTAATTCATCATTTAAGCTCTCTTTCAACATTTTAAAATAAGATGATTGAGATTTTGCTATTAGTGAATGAGGAATAAGTTTCTCTAACTTTTGAGTTAGCAAATCACAAAATTCTGAGAAGCTGCATACTTCAGTAACCATATTTACTGTCTGTTGCAACCTACTGTTTATACTGAATTGGTTCATCAGGATCAAACTCACCTACAAATTTTTGTTGAATATGTTCCTTGAGACAAAGATTACTTGGACAAATTTCACATAGTCTTAGCATACATGCTCTGCTGTTCATGTCACAAGTTACCAATTTAATCAGATCCTGGTATGTTTCATTTATATTGATGCTCTGTAAAAGCAACTGAACATTTTGGTGGATTGTGCAAACACAGACAGCATGTGTACCTGATGATCCTGCAAGTACACATTCTTTAGGTCTAAGGACAGCAAATTTTGAGAAACCGATGTTGTTTTGAGGAAATGATGTTTTGAATGAAGAATACAACTCTGAGAGATTGTTTAAAACCAATTTTTTCTGTTTACTAATGCTAATTTTGTCCTTCTTTCCTGGCATTATTCTTGAATTTTCATCATCCAAGTAAAAATCAATGACTTTCTTTGTTGTTTCTTCTGACATCTTTCCTTTTCGTTGTTCAGGCAATGCTAAATGCCATTCTTATTCACTACGGCGTGTGCCTCACGAACCATATATTCTGAAACTTCAAATATTTTACTCACTTTTTCTCTAGGCCAGGATGTTGGGCCAGTGTAAGCAACTGGACTTTTTTGCATAAGTTCACATGTTTAATTTTCTCTTTAATTTTTTCCATTAACTCATCCAAATGTTTTGCTTTATGTTCTGTTTGGTTGTGTTAATCTTCATTTTGTTTCTCAGAGCTGGTTCTATAAACTCTAGCAATTTTGGTTTGAAGCGCACCAGCTGCTGATTGAAATTTTCGCTTAGCCACTACTGATCGACTGTGCCTAGGACTTGCTAATTTTCAGTCCCAAGTCATTTTATACACCCAATATATCCACTTTTTATGTAAAATAAAGGGAAAATGCCCATTCACAGAGGTGAGATGACACGGATGGTGTCAAATACTGCAGGGTTTTGTGCGGACAACGCATAATATTCTTTTCGAACACTCAGCTAATAATTCATCTCATATTTGCATTTGAAAGCAATTCATTTTTAGATAAGTTTAAATTTATTTCACTGTTTTTAATAAGTGAAACTCAAAAATAAATACTCTATTTTTCCTTTCACATCGCCTGTTGAGAATCGCTGAGAAGTATTTAAGATCACTGAACGACATGAGATGTTCGTTCGGAGCGCACGAAATATTGTTTTTATTACCGTCTAACTCAAAAACCATGATTCATGCAGAAATGTGATTGGTCTCATATCAAAATTGGACTTCCCTTGTCATTTCATCCGCTGGGTGTTTGTGCTTTTCTGCAATAATAAAAAAGTTTCTCGCATAGTGAAAATTTAAGGACGTCAAAATGTAGAAGTAAGCATTTGGCTATCATTTATAATTAATTTCATGGTAACTAAACCATAAAACTAAATTACAAAATAACCACCACATTCATAAGAGTTCTGGGAATAACTGGTAAAAATCTCAATAGTCTAAGATAAACACAACTGAAGCTATCGTTGAATGAACTTGTTAAGTATTTGCGCGTGAAACACGATGCCGCATAACCCCGAGCCTCCTGAATCGGCAACACAGCTTGCGGTAGAAAGAGAGAGAGTCTTATGTAAAATTGTATTGGATAGAAAGAGAGGGCAATACTCCATAAGGCGCCGTACTGCAATCAAATGTTTGGATGCACAATAGGAATGGAATGTAATTTTACAGGCGATATGCCTAAATTAACTAAACTGGTATTAAGTTTGTCTGGTGATTCTGGTGTCAAATCTGCAGACTCACTCATTTCTTCGCCAGAAGGAAGAGGAGGATATGATGATGATGATGATGATGATGATGCTGTTAGATCTGTATTACTACTGATTTTGCTAAGGCGTTTCCTTCAAGTTATACCAATCTTTTCTCCAGGAATTACAGCCATCCCATTGTTTCTTAATTCCTTTGCTTCTTTCAAGGTTATTTCATGCAGGGCTGATTTAATTGGTCGCTTATGAATTTTTAATGTGTCACAGCATTTAATGTCACATATGTCACTCTTATGGAGTGAGAATCGGCGTAAATATCAGTCTATATGTTTTGAACAAATAATTGGTTTGTCTAAAGTTAGGGACTGAAGGTTACTGCGCCAGAGAATAAGCTCCTGTTCTTCTCTTAATAAATTTCAATCCTTGAAACTAAGGGCGCACTCTTCCCCAAGCAGGCCTCCCACACCACATAAAGAGCTGCTGCTACCTTCCATTTTAAGCACCTATTAGCCAATAAACAAATAAATACAAAGATATTTGGATTTTTTGTAGTGTATTTATGGACACTACCAATATTGATAACAATATGTGTTGAAATGTAGTTGTTTAGAGAGTAAAACTTACACTGATGGTGAACCACTCTCACACTAGGACTCCAAACTGTTTCTAACTGGCATGTTATCTTGTAAACAAATTTAAATCAAATGACAATACTACCAACTGCTTTAATTGAATTAACCTACAATGTTACAATACCAACTGCATTAATTTAATTTATCTACAATGAACAAAACTAGTCTGCAACATTGATATTAGGAATTGATGTTTTGCCTTCTATTAAAAAAAAATTCCAACACTGCTTATTATTTCACAAAAACCATTTTTTTTCTATTACTTCTTCATTAGATAATAATTGTTCCCTCAAATTTTCATGGAATTTGAAGGTGTGGCAATATGAAAATAAAAATCTTGAATTTTAGTCTTTAAAATTTCTATAATATGGCTCAATACTAAAATATACAAGTTATACTAGATTATTATATACTCATTGGAGAAGAATAACATTCCACTACATGCAATTCAAAAAGTTTTGATGTCTATCTTAAGCAATTTCGAAGTTATGGTACATTTTGTGAATACGCGTGCAACAGATTTGATACCTGAACCGGTAACTTCAGTTTGCAATTCCTCTGCAAGTAATTCTCATAATCAATTAAAACTTTACCAACATTCATAGATATGCTTCTGTTAAAATCTGACAGGTTTTTATAAAAATCTGAGACATAGGGTGACATTTTCAGGTTTTTCCTGATGAATTGACATGGAATGACCTATAACCGTTATTAAAGGCGAGAAATCATTAGCACTTCTAGTGCTTTCATGCTTGTCTTCAGGTACATGTACTCGATAAGTCCTCCACTGAAAGATGGAGAGGTTGTTTCAAACTAACCATAATATGAAACAAAATAGGATAGAATAATTCTGACCCTGTCATCAATGTATAACATCCGAATTTCTATGAAAGCTAAGAATTGATTACTTCATAAATATTTGAATAGTATAACAAGTAAAATGTGTGAATTTGCTCATTATTACCAATTGCAAGACACTTTTTAGAGGGGGAGTGCGCATCGAAAATCTCAAATGTACTTACTTAAATATTTGTCCTCATTTTCTTCCCAGGCCAGAGCAGATCCATTATTCATTTCACCCGCAAGATTCCCAGAAACAGATTCAACGTGATTAACATCATTTCTTGTCTCCAATATTTTTATTTCAGAAAATATATTTTCTTGTTTTAAACTCAGTTCTGTGTTTACAAGTGCATCAGGATTGTAATACAGAGGATCACTTTGTTCATTCTGGACAGGCATCATTGCTGCTCTTGATTGTACCACTTCAGAAGGGTGATCGCATCCTTGAAACAGAACAGAGGAGTCTTTCTGGGTACAGTTTGAATAGAAACGACATTGTAGGGAGGAATTTGAAAAGCTGTCTTCATGACTTGTCCACAAATTTTTAATTCTACTGTTGCTACTAAACTGATTGCTTAAAACTATTATATTTTTGCACAAAATATACGATTTCAAATGAGTTTTACAAAACATGACGACTGAGATGTGTTAATTTGAAGGGAAACTGCTTTAAATAGAAATACATAACCATTATTAAAGGCGAGAAATCATTACAACCTCTAGTGCTTTCACGCTTGTCTTCAGGAACATGTATTCGGTAAGTCCTCCACTGAAAGATGGGGAGGTGGTTCAAACTAACCGCAATATCAAACAAAATAGGATAGAATAATTCTGCCCCAAGTCATCAATAAATAACATCCGAATTCCTATGAAAGCTAAGAACTGATTACTTCATAAATATTTGAATAGTATAACATGTAAAATGCGTGAATTTGCTCAGTATTACCAATTGCATGACACTTTTTAGAGGGGTAGTGCGCATCGAAAATCTCAAATGTACTTACTTAAATATTTGTCCTCATTTTCTTCCAATGCCGGAGCAGATCCATGATTCATTTCACCCTCAGGATTCCCAGACACAGATTCAACTTCATTAAAACCATCTAATACTTCATTTGTTGTCTCCAGTATTTTTATTTCAGAAAACAAATGTTCCTGTTTCAAATTCAGTTCTGTGTTTACAAGTGCATCAGGATTGTAATGCACAGGATCACTTTGTTCATTCTGCACAGGCATCTTTGCTGCTCTTGATTGTACCACTTCAGAAGAAATGAAATGACATTGTCGGGAGGAATTTGAAAAGCTGTCTTCATGACTTGTCCACGAATTTGTAATTCTACTGTTGTCATCATTAACCCTGGATGAATACTGATGAACTTCTTCAGCATCATTGCCAAGAATATTAATTGTCCCCTACAAGAAGATAAAAAAGTAATAAAAAGCTTTTTTAATATAAGCAGTTGCAGATTGATTTATTGCAATGACATTTTAAACATTTACTCACATCTTTACAAAGAAAATTATTAAGGCCTTTAATCTGCAAGAACCCGGCAAGTTCCAAAAATGTTTCCAACTGACCAGCTGAAATCTCCACTTTCCCATTATACACAAAATCAATCAGAGTTTTAACCATGTGAAATGACGTATCTGTGAGAAAAACAATCGGATGTTTCTCTTTTTCCTCGTTAAACAGCATCTAATAACAAAAAAAGAATAGTGATGAAGGTAAGAGCATTTCTTTGTATAAACTGTCAAAATAGGCAAAAAGGAAAATAAAAGAAGCACAGAAAATTAAAGCTATTCATTATTCTACATCATTGGGGCTATAACACATTTACAATCTCAAAATTCTCCAAATCTCAGGTTTTCCAACCCTGAAATTTCTATTTTCCTAGCCATAACTGATATTGGGCTTTCAAGACAAAAAGACAATACTAAGAACATGTTTCAATTGATTTTTAAAAAAACTAACAAATTCCAAAGTACGTTCTCTGAACAATGCAAGATTAATCAATGTGAAGAAAATTTAACTTAAACAATAACAAATGCAACTTTGTTTTAAAACATTCTGCCAAAATATTAAAAGGTACATTTACATCTCACTCATTCTTCCTGCAGCACCCACAATCATAATGGCCACACTAAGGCTAGAAGATGTAAAACAGGATTTATTGCTTCTCTTTCTCCAATATCTTAGATCACATAGTGCTTTTTTTTTTTAAAATACAAATTTCATTTTGCAATTTGTTTGTACACAAACATTTGACAAAATTGCATAAATTTTATGTAAATTAGTACTTGAGAGGAGTAAAGTCCATTGACCACACTTCATTAATGATGTGCAGTATGGCATGTAAAACAGTGTTTTCCACAACTCCCTGGAAGTCAATGCAATTGTAAAGGAGGCCAATAATGATAACGGGGTTGATTAACAAATATGCACCAGCACCTGATTGGTGTAATCAAGATCCTACTGATTAAAATGAAAATAAACAATATTGTTAATTATTTTCTCATACAAAGGTTAAAACATCTAATACTATTATTATTTATTTCTAAAAACTGAAAATTATAATAGTAAAAAGAATAATAAATCTTATTCCTAATACAGCATTTTTTCAAAACATTTGTTCATATTCCTTGTCCAATTGTCATCCAGTAATATGTCGTTGTTTTTTTTTGCGTTATTATTATTTTGTGTGCAACGAAACAAATCATTCTTATAAAACATGCCAATGAAAGAGAAAGATTGGGTATCTCTGATATTGGTACTTGAAGAATCGACAGACAATAAGTGTCTGCACAAGGACATTTCAAATATTTCAAAATAAATAATTTCTATAAAGATTAATGAGTAAATGAGTAATGAGTATAACAAAAGCTAAAATATAAAAACGAACAAAGAAATAATATACAAAAATTGCATTTTCTAATTTATGACGCATCCGGCTGTCTGAAGCGTAGTAAATTTGCACACGGCTATCATGTTTGTCACGAAATTATAAAAAAACTACTTGTATTTAAAAAAAAGAAAAATAAGCAGGACCTTATTTGAAGATGTAATTTTGATAAATATATATTTCATTGAGATAACCAACTACCGCTGTCCAAAGAACGTTTTTTTCACATTTTCTCAATTTTCGTTTTCCTAATGGTAGAATGGAAATATTAATTTTAGAATATTAATGAACACTAAAACCTAGTCCTAAATGGCAATTTTCTTTTAAAAACTCGTAGCCGTTTTTAAGAAAATGGCGTTACTAAAAATGGGAAATTTGAAGCTCTTTTTCACAAAAATGTTAAGAGTTTTCAAAAAACTTCATTTGAAGCACTTACGCTCACAAATAATAATAATAATAATAATTTATTAAGTCACATATACAATTACAATCGTGTATGACGAGTCAAAGTGATGTTTTGGGTGGAGAGAGTGAAGTTACATTACTGTCCAGAAGCAAAACAAGGGGCCATCTCAGCATTTGCTCATAGGACCAGGGAAACTGGACAAAAACCTGATCGAGATGGGTCATTAGCCTAGGAATTATCCTACTACAATAAGTCAATAGCCTACTACAATACTTGTTACAGCTAGATTAAGATATTATACAGTATATATTTATTTTTAATAGCAAAATAATTTAACATTTCCAGATTGTAATGTTTAATGTGTAAGTAAAATTCACTTGTTTATATAATTTTACTGCTACTAATAATAACAATCATAATTGTAATACTATTACTAATAATAATAACAACATATATGAGTCACTTATACAATTTAATTGTGGATGACTAGTCAGATATGATATATGCAGGTGCACATGTCAATAATAATAATAACAACAATAATAATAATAATAACAACAATAATAATAATAATAACAATAACAATAATAATAGTATTAATAATGGGATAAGTATTTGGTTTATATGTTGTTAAGGGAAGTAGGGTTGTGATTTGTGTATTCCTTCACACTGTAGATAAATATAAGAATGTTTACAAATTGCTGGTAATGTGCAAATTAAAGATTTGAAAAACGTTCCAAAAAAATTACATTTGTGTAATTTTTTCAAAAATAAAAAAAACCTCAAAATAAACTTTATGTCATATTAAAGAGTGCAATTAGGCATTAATCCCTTCCAAAAATTTGTAACCATTCATGCGAAAACGGCGTTTTCAAACGCTTCTGAATGCGGAATTTTTGAGCTAGTTTTCACAAAAAAACTGGTGAGTTTCGAGAAACATTACTTGACATTATTTAAAGCACATGTACTCATTAATATAATAATCTCAAACAAATCGCCGCCAATCTAAATATTAACAGCGTGAGAGACAACTCAAAAAAATTTCAATTTTTGCGATTTTTAAAAAAAACAACAAAGAATAAAGGAATATGGCGTTTATGTCATCTAATAGAGTACATTTAGCACTATCCCTACCAAAAATTTACAGAAAGAATTGGGAGCCGTTTTTGAGAAATTCTTTTTCTTTCTTTTTTTTTTTTTCTTTTTACATGTTGCACCCAATATTGCGCGAAAACTAGTAAAATTTTCAAAAAATGTACATGACCTTAAAGAAAGATCTCACTATGAAGAACAAATTGTATTTGCAGGAAAATGGTCTATCTGTAATTTTGTAGTTGGAAGGACGACGCGAATAAATTTCAAACTTTCGCAATTTTCAAAAATTCAGAGTTATCCATAAAAATCCGACCTAGCCACTTTTTACTCCATTCTTACAAGAAGTTTAAGAAAATATTGAAGCAGTTTTGAGAAAATTTTGAATATGTCAGGGAGCGTTCACGTAAAGTACCCCCCAAAATTCAAATATCAAATTCAAATTCACGGGGCCTCGAGATCAGCCTGATCGATAGGAGAGTATCAATTTTGAAGAAAATTAGCTGAACGGTTTAGTCGCTAGCCTTGTTCAGAGACGGATGGACGTTTGCTTTCAATTGGTTTTTCGGTATCAAGGAGCCACAAAATAGGATTCTAGCTGCACCACATGTTAAGAGGTTTTTTTCTTAATTTAAAAACTGGATTTATCCACTTTTTCATACCAGGGCCCTGTAATAAAGAGTTTTTCCGCCGAAAATCCGTTTTTTCGTGGATTTCATAACTTTCCCTATACTATATGCGTGTGTGGTATACGGGAATGTAAAACGGAAAACTTTATGTTATTATGATTTAATAAAATTCATCTTACATGAAAGTATGGACTACATGCAGACAAAATCAATCTATGAGCTTTTAGACTTTTCCCTTCAGCAGCTACAGTGCAATCCACAAAAGAATTGTTCTCCAGTAAAGTATTCCATTCTCTAGCAACTTCACTGGCATGATCATTCCAACTCACGCATAAGATCGGTTCAGACATGGCACTGAAACAATTTTTAAAAAATTACATGTTACTGCAGAAAACATTAAATAATCCAAATGATAGGATGTCCTCTAAAACAAAGCAATTGTATTACAACTTAACAATGGTTGAATATTCAGTTGCAATAATATCATAAGCTTACGTTACAGTGTTCTTAACAACCATCTGCAAAGTCAATGTGTAATACAATTCAAATATTTAATCTACTAGATACTAGCTATAAAGGCATCAAGGGGACAATAAATGCCTATTTCTACTTTTTTTTTCATTAGAACAACAAGATAATCGCTCAATTACAGAGTTCAAACACATCCAGGCACATTAAGAAAATTACCATGTATTAGATTTCTAAGGTTCACATACACACTTAAAATTCACTACGAATACAGTTCAACATTACAATATCGCAGAGCTACAATTATAATCCCTAAAAATGCCTATTCAAATTTGTTGACGCAAACACATGCTTTATCAGTAAAATTAATGCTGCGGAGGATAAATCTGAAAGCTTTTCCAAGACAAAATATTTCACGGGAACTGAAATCTGTTTAATTGAAAATCATCTTAAATAAAAGTCCAGGATTTTCCCAGCAACACCTAGCGAAGAAGAAAGCTATAATTAATACAGTGCAACATTAAACATAAGTGTTAAATAGGAAGACGATTTTTTAACATAAAATGTTTCAGAGTACAGAAATCATGTGCTTTAGCATTTACTATCTGCATCCTTTTTTATGTTTTGTTTTGATGTTTTAATGAAGTGTTGAAGTAAAATAAAAGAATGCTAGTTTGTTTCAAGTGATATAATTTATAATAACATCTATAAAAGAAATGATTTAGCTTATTTTTTGCTTTTATAATGCCTAAATTAAGTACCTAAATAAAAGATTTTGGACCCCAAATATTCCATAATTATTTATAACAAAAAAAAAGATCAATGTGAGAAAGACATACTAATCCCTTCAAATGGAAACGGCAAAAACAAACAACAACAGATTATTAAAAACATTTTGTTGCTATTGGATGTTACTACATTTCCTTCAGACACTAATTCCGGTAGCTTCAGAATCAATAACCCCAATTAGTAACGATTGTCGTACACTATTCTTTGATTTAAGAACCAATTCCTGCCCAGTCTTATAGTAAACCAACAAATTCGAACTGGAACCAACTTTTAATTGCATGAATTTCAATATACTACGGGCCACCAAGATTTTTAAATATAACAAAAAGTAAAAGGGTTGTTTAAAACATACATTCTTACCTTTAAAACGACAGTGAAATCTATATTTCAGAGCACAATAAATGCATAAAAAATCAGTTACAAAGAAAATTTACCGCAAACGCTCGTTATCCGTTCAGCTGGTTCAGCTCGAACCACCAGTCTTCCTCACAGAGCACCACCAAGGCATATATAGAGCGCCCATAGAGCGCCCGCCCACTCCCATGCTAAGAGAGCGGACGAGTAAACGCCTCCCAGGGACACCGGGCGCAGCACCGTCGACTCCCCACTCCTCTCCCCTCTCCAGAATTTCACCCACTCCATTACATGTGCCAATCAAAAGGCCTCACCCCACTCCGCCCCCCCATGTGATGTGTTCCAATCACCCTGTCAGCTCGTAAGCGGGAGTTCAAAATTAAATTATTTTTTCCGGCCTTCCTTACATATTAAAAATTTACAGTATTTACTTAACTCTTAATTACGTAATTGACTCTTATTGTGCCTACTTATTTAAAGAGTCGCTATATGTTTTCTTTACTTAAATCCCAAAAGCACTGAATTTGTAGGAATAGGTATCTAGAGGGTTCTTAATCATAAATGACATGAGCTAGGAATATGGGACAATCATAATAATTACACAGAACAATTATTACTAAAACACATTTATTTACTCCAAAAGTGTAAATAGGTTAACAGCAAATCAAACCAATGAAAGACATTAGATAACTATGTTTAATCACAGAAATAGCATTGTGTGCATTGACAAGAAGTTTTTGCAATGAATATATTTGCTTTACACATGAAGTCATTTGATCCATTACTATTAAGAATTTAACAAAAGCAAAATTCCAGCACTTTTCTTATACAAGAATTTTCAAACAAATGGTGACATCCAAGTTTAAAAAAATTGATTTCCAAAAGCCATCAAAATAAAACAATTACTTTCCATTACATAAAAATATTCACCATACAACAATCCAATAAACTGAACACATTGTATGTTATTAAAGGAACACAACTAATTAAATTTCATATGAACAATCAACACACAATCAGAATTAACTTTAGTTTTCACACATGATTATACACATTACTGGTTCAACTTTTACAATATTTTCATCAGATCTGAACTAGCAACATCAATACAGAAACTTAAGACAGCAGCAATAACTAGGCAATTACAAGCAGACTCCCCTATGAAATACTAAGCAAGTCTTAATTACACTTCTGAAAACTAACGAAATAACAAGGATAAACCAATTAACAATTAATAATTCAAACTTAAATATAAATGAAAGGTTGAGAATGAATGTGGCCAAACCTAATTAATAATAATACAATTTTAAATTAATACCCAAACTGAATTGCATGAAATTAGTGAATACAAAAATTATTGAATTACTTATTAAAAAAATTAAATGAAATCTATACATTAGTTACAATCGGTAATTTTAGAAATTGACATAAAACAAAAAGAATTACTTTCATGAAAATAGTACTGAATGTAGTCAAATTATTGAATTACTTGTCACAGAATACGAATTAAATGAAAACTACACATTGGTTACAATTGACAATTTTACAAATGAACATAATACAAAAACCTGATTTGTATCATTACTACTGAACAGAGAAATTAATGAAATACATATTATAAAACATAAATGAAAGAGAATTTTTTACAATCAGGAATTTTACAACTTTTTATTTATATTTATTTACGTAAAAATACAGTTTGAAACAGTGTGTGACGAGCTATAGGGACAAGTGAAATTTGTGCACGTTTTCATAATTCTGTGATCTCAATCCTAAACCATATTCTAGTAGAATTTTGAATACAGGAAAAAGAGCATCCTTTTTCCAAGTTTTGTCAACATAATATTCACTCCTTTATAGTAAAATATATTTTCAAATGTAAATTAGCTATAAATTTGTGCCCTTAACCCTCATCACGTTCTTCATGAAAGAATAATACTTCTTGCCGCAAAAATATGGAAAACGATAATTTGAAAAATTATATTTGCCACTGAAATTCAGAAGACCTTCTGAACTAGTATAAGAAGTTTACTTCTACAAATACTAATAGAAGACACTCACATTTCTGTCGCTTTTGGTTTCAGAGCAGCACATAACAAGCTGAAATGAAAGAAGTTAAATTTTTAGACAGCCATGCAAATTCATTGCTTTTCATGCTGTTATGGCACCTTGCATGTCTCTGCGAAAAGAATGTACACGCCCTTGCGTCCTGCAAAACCTCTTCTGCAGCAATGGGCGTTGTCTGGCAAACTTTCTGCAGAGTGGTGTAAGGAATTTGTCTCTGGTAATGCATACAGAGCGTAATCCAAATCCACGTGAATTGGAACCTTCAAAAAGAAAACACTACCGTAATCTGCTGTATTTATTTCCCAACAAACATACCCAGCAATTAAATTCTACCTCACCTGAGGACAACAACTGACGTCTTGCACTTTTCTTAGTGGTACACATCACCTAAATAAGTAAAAATAGTTATTAAACAAAAATAAAGAGAAATAAAGCACAACTAATAAAATTTCAACATACCTCAAAATGCCTTATCCACTTTCTTTTATTTGATGACTCACACAGGGCATCTTCCTTAGAAGAGGTTTGAATTTCTGGAACTAAGGAAAAATTCATAAAGATTGTGTTCAAAATGAGTTGAAAGAAACACTTAATAAAAATACCACCACTATTTAACTTACATTCAAAATTATCTCCATCGAAGCCCCTTCATGCACAGTTTTATCTGGAACAACAGAATATTTACATACAACATAAAATGAAAATTTCTCATTTGAGTTCATAATAAAGGATATGTTGCGCTAAAAATGTAGTTAAGTATTAACTTCCACAATAATTGTGAACAATGATGTGAAGCGGCTCATTATTAAAAAATTCTTACCTGGCAAAAAAAAGTGTAGGGACAGCGTTTTTTTTTAGCCCCAGAAGTAATTCCCGGCATTTACTTCCTTCAGAGAATGCCGATCATAGACATACATTCGTTTGCGACTCTTGCGGTGTTATATTCGAAATCACTGGATTACCGGAAGCATTAATCCAACTCGCGAACAATTCTTAGTCACTTCGAGGAAAGCCATGTCTCGTACTAAAATGATCACCGCAATTCAATACGGCACATTTAATTTTCTTTCGTGAAATATTAGCCATATTTTGAATGTGTTAATGTAGCGCGAGAAGCAAAAACACCTGTATCACCACATGAACACAAAGAACCGCGTGCGCAAGAATAGAAATAACGGACAACATGAAATTCCTCCCTTTGAAAACTGCTCCACAGACTTCGTATCTTTCACGGAGTGTACGACGAATACGCTCGCACCGCGCCTGCTGGGTAAGGGTATCGTTTACTCGTCCGCCCTGCCCTATATGAGTGCTCCATCTATCTTATTTTGTCTATGGTCTTCCTATGCATGGGCGCTCAAAATTTTACAACGTACGCGAGCCAAAGAGTATCTTGTGTTTTTCTAACTTTGCCTTTCAAGGCCACTCAAATCCCATCTTCGCGATGGAATATGTCACGGTTTATTTCCAATGTCTTTGGTCACGGTATTTCGTATCTTTCTCAGTCCTTCCGCAAAATTTAGCATGATCACGACCGAATCAACCAGTGCACTTCGTGAACCAGTGCTTGTGATCATGCGAAGTCTACCGGCAAGACCGAGAAAGACGCAAAATGCCGTGTGATATTCCATCGCGAAGACGGGCCTTGAGGGGCAAAGTTAGAGAAATCGCAGTATATATAATGCGGGCTATGATAAAAGATGCGGGCTCTTAAAGCGCAGGAAATGGGAATGGGCGGAAACTGTATGTACTGCCATAGAGTAAAGATGTACCTCTTTAGTTTATGGTACTGCACAGTATACTTGGGTTTTTCTTTCCTGGCGCACGGGGGGTGTCAATAAAATGGAATATCTCACGGTATTTCGCGTCGTTCTCCGTTGTGCCGCCAAAAGTCGCATGTTCGCCAGCACTGCTCGATACTGTCGCGATCATGCGACTCTAGCAGCCCAACCGAGAACGACACGAAATACCATGAGATATTCCGTTTTATTGATACACCCTCGTGCGCCAAGAAAGAAAAACAGAATTAAAGTCCTTTGTCACTATTCTGAGATTTTCCTGATTCTGCTGCTGACACAAATCAGCTGTTGACGGTTTCATCCAATCGTGAGCTTGAACGTAACCATAGTGACGTCCTGGAGCGACATTTCAACTCCCGATTGGATGGAAGCGAAACAGCTGAGAGTGTCAGAGACAGAATGAGGAAAATTGCAGTATAGGTAGGACCAGTCCTTTGTCACTATTGCGCATCCAAACATTTGATTGCAGTACAGAGCCTTATGGAGTATTGCCCTCTCTTTCTATCCAATACAATTTTACATAAGACTCTCTCTTTCTACCGCAAGCTGTGTTGCCGAATCAGGAGGCTCGGGGTTATTCCGTTTGTCCATCCTGTTTCACGCGCAAATACTTAACATGTTCATTCAACGATAGCTTCAATTGTGTTGATCTTAGGCAATTGAAATTTTGGCTGATTTTAAGGACAGGGTTCGGCTCACTAAAACAACGGCGCACGGTTCACTTGCGCATGGTTCACTCGCGCGGACCACGAGAACGGATCACTCAGGGAGCGGGAAGATGCCTGTCCTTGCATTGGTTCACTCGCGCGGACCACGAGAACGGATCACTCAGGGGGCGGGAAGATGCCTGTGCTTGCATTGTGCATTGTGCGGTGTGGGGCGAATGTATAATGGAGAATTACAATGGTTAAATGCATAAAATGTGTTGCATGCATAATGTTAAATGCATAAAATGCGTTGGTAATTATGCGTTGGACAGACTCAAGGATGTTTTATGTTAACGCGAGGGCCGAAGGCCCGAGCCTCGTCCTCAACTTGGACACGGGTAGCGAAGCGTCACGATTCCACACGAAAGTGCGTTGGCCACGTGGCCGTGTGGCCGGGCATACTGTGGCGGCGCAGCGAGTGACTCGTTCGGAACCGAATCGTGCGCGTCAATAGGAGCCGAACCCTGTCCTTGAAATTTACCGAAATTTTTTACCAGTTATTCCCAGAACTCTTATGAATGTGGTGGTTATTTTGTAATTTAGTTTGATGGTTTAATTTCCATGAAATTAATTATAAATGATAGTCAAGTGCTTACTTCTACACTTTGACGTCCTTAAATGTTCACTGTACGAGAAACTTTTTTTATTATTGCAGAGAAGCACAGACACCCAGCGGATGAAATTACAAGGGAAGTCCAAATTTTGATATGAGACCAACCACATTTCTGTATGAATCATGGTTCTTGAGTTAGACGGTAATAAAAACAATATTTCGTGCGCTCCTAAAGAACATCTCATGTCATTCAGTGATTTTGAATACTTCTCAGCGATTCTCAACAGGCGATGTGAAAGGAAAAATAGAGTATTAATTTTGGAATTTCACTTATTAAAAACATTGAAATACATTTAAACATATCTAAAAATGAATTAGAAATTTTACAGCTAACAACATTAATTCCAAAGACATTCAACCAGTAGCTGTCGTAAATTGTGCTTTCGGCAAGTATGAGACGAATTATTAGCTGGGTGTTCGAAAAGAATATTATGCATTGTCCGCACAAACCTTGCAGTATCTGATACCATGCCTGTCATCTCACATTTGTGAATTGGACGTTTATAGTTAGTAACTAAAAAGTAGATAAATTGGACGTTTAAAATGACTTGAGACTGAAAATTTGCAATATTGACTTTGATATAGATGTCATTCGCGCAAAACAATTCAAGCTTGGTCAGTATGTGATGAATAAGCAACCTGTTCCAACTGGATTTGGACTTGTTTTGCTATTGATATTTCAGTTTTATCTCTCATTTAAAGGTCTGTTTTTTAAATAATAATTCTAATAATAATATATATTTTTATCAAAAATCTTTAATTTCTAATATTAAGCCATCTATTTAAAATGTTTTGAAATTATTTTCGTTCAAGTGGTTTTCTAATTTTCTCCAGGCTTGTAAGTGGTACGTAACTGAAGACAGGGTGAGACGAAATTTCATCTTGCTTTTGAATAAAACTAGGAAATATGACTTTGTCCTCCGTGACCTTCACACTCACAGACTGGCGAAACCCTGAGTTGTCAACGTCTGTCGTCCGTGGGAAAACAGCTCCCCTTTCGTGGGACATCCGATATTGGAAGCGAGTGCAGAAAACATTCTCAACATTTCACCAGCTGGAAGAACACCAAGCAAAACCCACATACTATTCAAATTTTGAAGTGTTAGGGAGTATTAGAAATAGTGTATTAGAAACGTTTTGCATCAAGACCTTTCATGACCTCCGCGTTTCCTGCAACGAGCAAAGTTGTATCGGCAGTGCCAAAACGTTTATCAGATTCAGATAGTCACGTTAGATTTTATAGCGCGTTCGTTCTTTCGCGACTGATGGCAAAGGTTATATCCGTTGGTCTCTATTTAGTTTCAACGGCACAGTAACACGTATTCTTAATCATTTTACCTATGTCGTAAGTATATCGTAAACCAATGCTATTTTTAAGAAACGTGAAAAAGAAACTTACATGTAAACACCCGTTTTTAACACACTGCATGCCCTCTCAGGCAACTCAAACCCTGACGACAGCGGCGGGGTGCGGCGATTTCCGCACTTCGACAGGCAGCAGGTCATGAAAGGTCTGAATACTAATTGTCGCAAAACCACTACTTGCAATGCTTCTTTCTTCAAAAATCAATATTTATGGATTTTGAAAGGTGTTGATCAAGCTGGCAAAATTCCATGTCAATCTGAGTATCCAGCACCGCGAGTGTTGCGTGTAAGCGCTGCTGAGAAGTGACAACGCTGTTCTCCATAAGCTCTGTACTGCAATCAAATGCTTGGACGCGCTATAGATAGGAATACTTCCAATGCTTATTTGAATTTTGAGTTCAGGCGATCAGGGCAGAAACCATTGGAATGCACTCTGAAGCTTCGGACCCCTTTGATGAGGTTGGTGTGAAGTTGGTAACGTGTGCTTCTGCAAAGCGAGTGTAAGTCCTGTGAAACGTGCTTACAACGAGAAATAAACCAGTGATAGTTACGAGTACGTATGAAATCTTGTCTTGGTAATAGTGCATGAAATAGCGAAAAGGTTAGGTGGCACAGAGACGTGTTTCTCCAGGCAACAGAATCAGAGTTTCGAGGTTAAACACGTGCGAAGCAGCCATCTTGAAAATTTGAAACCTTGAAGACCTGGAAATCTATAGTCCGCTCCAACCACAAAGTACACTCCAAGGAATAAAACACTCAAGAAAAATGAACAAGCTGAGCAACGGTGAAAACACGTACCCTTGCCAGAGCTGCTCCGAAAGCTATAGAAGACGGCGTAAGCACAGTAAAGTGTGATCGTTGTGCGAAATGGGAGCACAAAGAATGTATTGGACTAACACAAGGAGAATACGACATTCTCGGCCGCAAAAGCTGTAAACTCTTATGGCTTTGTGACACCTGTAGAGTGTCAGTACTCTCCTATCACCACGAAGAAATGATACGGAGTCTACAAGACAAGATGGATACCACCCTAAATTTTCTGACCAACCAGATAGAGAAGAAAATAGCCGATAAGGTGGAAGAAGTTGTGATACAAAAAATGAGAGACCACACAAGGCCAACAGTTTATACAAAATAAAGAGAGAGGAAAACGAAAGCAACGAGGCGAACCACAAGTCAATATCTGAAAAAACGGAGAGCCCACCACAGGAAAGAGAAACAACAGCAGAAGTAGCAGAACTGGATAAAGACGAAACAAAACAGAGTGAGAAACTGAGTATACAAAACTCACAACAGACAGAGAGCTGGACCGATAAGGTGAAGGAAACCCTTATGACAAACACAGCACCTGCCCCGTCGCAAAGGCAATAGTCAGAAGCCAAAACAACACCCACTCGAGGAGAAACGAATGAAAAAGCAGACACAGAGGAAGATGAGACGGAGAATGATGACTGCAGGGAGGAGGACAAGACTGAAGAGAAAGGGAATCACGTGATAGACAACCCAAACGAATACAAAGTAATTGAATACAGAAGAAGAAAACAAACACAATGTAAAAATTGGGACATCGGCACATGACACGCTCAAAGCAGGTGAGAGGAGAGCATGGTTATATGCAGGGAGACTGTCGGTACAAACAACGGAAGAGAAAGTAAGGAATTACCTGAGAAAGGAAGGTATAAGTGAAAACGTGGAGGGCGAAGAACTGAATACAAAAGGGCATAACAAAGCCTTCAAATTGGAAGGATCATGAATCATTTTGAAGAAACAGAAAAATCAGGATTATAATAGAAAATCGAGCTTTCTTACGATAGGAAATTGAGAATTTCTCTGGCGCGTCCCCCACGAAATGGAATAGCACTGCGAGGCGGAGACCTCGATCTTTGAGCAGGCATCACAGTCGAGCTGCAGGCTCCCGAATGAAAACAAGGGGGCCACTCGCTACACAATGCGGAAAGAGCCGTTACTCGAAAACCCATTCCAGCACGAGACACCGAGCGGTGCGGACCTGCTCTCTAGCGCTCCGCATAACCGACAACGTGCTGTTATTTACACCAAGTGTTATAAGCTGATATTACACCTAGTGTTTCTGCTCAAACAAACAGTGCAAAGCTTCTATGGCATATGCCATAGACTCATCCACAGGGCAGGCAATTAGCAAGCCCTATACACCCTGCACATGCAGACATCAACCAAGAAGGGCATTCAGAGCTGACCTCCTTGGAAAACCAGCGTAGATATGGACACCAGCAACGCAGCCTCGCCAGCTCTACTCAACGGCGAGGGCATCGTCACCACGCCTTGACTCAGCACAACGCGTTCTACGGGACTCCACCGCCAGCTCCTGCCCCACATCAACAAAACAAAAGGTCAGTGAGTGTTAGTGACAGTGAAAGTGAAACCGAAAACAAGAAAATCAATCGTTCAAGTGAAAGAGCGGGTGAAAATTCCAAATCATCACTGATTACGAATATAATGTACCCACTAGAAACATGTTCGGCGAACTTGGTGAAGTCGGTGAAGGCCCTGAAAGCAACAGATTTCCTTATCTCAAAGAAACGTGCAACGACCAGATAATTCCAGCTAACAGAATTCCACCCATTTATGTAGCCAACATTCCTAACGTCAGCAATTTCATAAATGAACTCAAAACCAAAGTTACCAAAAATTTCGTTACAGATGTTAAAAACAATAAAATTAAAATAAATTCAAGTTCAGCAACAGACTATAGGAACATTGTAAAATACTTAATACATTCACAAAGAAGCTTCCACACGTATAAAGATCCCGCAAATAATAAATACTCGGTTGTTTTCAAAAATCTGCACACATCAATTTCCCAAGACGACATAAAAGAAGATTTAAAATCGCAACACCCTTCAATTATAAAAATTACAAGGTTAAATAAGGACAATAAACCAATCCCAGTAGTAGCAGCAGAATTTAGTGGCGCAGAACCCATTGAATCAATATTAACCATAAACTCAATTTGCAACCACAGAGTCACCACCGAAAAAAGAAGAAAACCCAAAGGTCCAATACAGTGTCAAAGGTGCTTAGATTATGGTCACACTAAGAACAACTGTAATCACAAAATTCACTGCGCATTTTGCGCAGGTAATCATTACACCGCAACATGCCCCAGCAAGAATGAAGATCCGCTTTGTACTAACTGCCATGGGAAGCATAAAGCAGACATTAGAGACAATTCTTGCAGATATTATAAGGAAATTAGTGACACCAAAAGTCAGCGATATTCTAGGAAAAACAATAATGAAAATACGAAAGCCTCTACACCCCCACCCTCTACTCAATCCCTCTCAGACTTCCCAAATCTACCCGAAAGAAATTTAATCAATAATTTCACTCATATCTCAAATCCTCAAAATCAAACTCAACCCATCACTTCGAGACATCCACGTAATAACCCTAATCAACCACCAACTCGTTCTAATAATTCAAATTACCCACTCCTAAATACAATTATTAACTCAATTTCATCCTGCATTGTAAATTTCATAAATTCTCTAATCCCCACCATAATAAGTGCAATCCAAAACTCAGTCTCAGCTTACTTAAGTAATAATAATAATGGCAATACAGGCCCATAAAGGATAGTTCTAGTAAATTGGAACGCCAATGGCGTATCTAACAAAAGACTGAACTAACCCAATTTCTCCATTCATACAATGTAGATATTGCAGGCATTACCGAAACCCACCTAAATAAGAAAAACAAATTATACATTCCAATTATTCAATTTACAGGTCAGACAGATCTGAAAGCAAAGGCGGCGGCAGTACTAGTAGCAATTAAAACAAGCATAATACATCATCAAATTGAGCGTGTTAAGTTCCCCCAAGACTGAATCCATAGCCATCCGCGCCATAATAAATAACAGCATATGGAACATAATAACTGTTATATAATCCCCCAACTTCGAAAATTAAGGATATCAATTTTAGACACCTTTTTCAATCTTCGAACAACACATTACTAATTGGCGACTTCAATGCTAAGAATACTAACTGGGATGCCGACACAACAATCAAAATGGACTCATACAATCACAAATCGCTAACATACTAAAACTCAAATTAATCACTCCCGCTGAACCTACATATTATCCATTCGACCGCAATAAAAATCCAGACATTCTCGACATCGGCATTACCAACTCTAATATAACATTCTTTTTTACCCCTATATTTGAATTAGATTCTGACCACATCCCAGTGTTAATAACCCAGCAGCAGCTTGCACCACAACATTGCCCCAGCACCCAAATCTAGATAGGCAGAATAAATTGGAACCATTTCCAAAAAATCGTTAGTGTAAAAATACCCGCTTTCAAAATACTCAATAGCTCTATCGAAATTGAACATGCTCTCTCTCATTTCAACACAATAATTCACACTACCGTAGAAGAGTCTCATATAAACACTGAAGAAACTAAAAAAACTAAAAATCAAGAGCTCCCTCCCGAAATACTCAAAGCAATCAAAGTTAAAAACAAAACAAGAAGACTATGGACCCACTTAAAAACTCCTGAACTTAAAAAAGAATTAAATATCATAACAAACGTAGTAAAAAGATAATCAATACCCACAACAATCAACAATATCAGAAGTTAGTAGAACAACTCACCACTAAAATAATACGCTATGGCAGTTTACAAAAAAAATACTTAATAAAAAGACAATTATACCTACACTAACACGACAACGGGCAAAGCATACACCTCTATTCAGAAAGCCGAAGTGTTAGCTGATTACTTCGCGTCAACATTTAAAACAAACGTAACCAAACCCCATCCCGAACACAACACAATTAATAAAAATCAATCGAACCCTGCTATGGTCCACACCCGAAAATACAATATAACATCCCCAGCAGAAATAAATATAATAATAAAAAGTTACCACGTAAAAAGCACCTGGGACATGATAACATTAATAAACAACATATTAAAAATTTACCTCCTCCTGCAATTGCATTCCTAACCAATATATACAATGTCTTGTTTCAGGGAATTCATACTTCCTCCTCAACAATGGAAACACGCAACAGTTATTCCCGTACCCAAACCTACAAAATTGCTACAGCACCAAATAGTTACCGTCCTATAAGCTTACTGCCCACGTTAGCCAAAGTATTTGAAAAAATAATTCTGAAACGTCTAACCCAATTCTTAAGAGACACAAAAACCATCCCCCGCGAACAATTTGGATTCACCAAAAATATATCAACTCAGCATCAGTTACTAAGAATCACAGAACACTTATACTCTTCATTCCAGAAAAAATTTCATACAATAGGCATTTTTATTGACATAACCCAAGCTTTTGACAGAACATGGCATCAGGCGCTACTATACAAAATCAAAAAATAGGAACCCCTCATTACATCACCTCAATTATCCGCAGTTTTCTATCCAACAGAACATTTTCAGTTAATGTCAATGACCATCACTCAAACCCAAGGCAAATAAATGCAGGCCTCCCCCAAGGATCACCATTATCTCCCATACTCTTCAATATCTATGTAGCAGACTTACCAACACTAAACGCAATAAAAATCGCTCAATTTGCCGACGACACGGCACTATTTTCTTCAGGACGTGACTTACACGAAATACGCAACAAAATGCAATTATATCTTAATCTAATCGATAGCTGGGCCACTAAACTGAAAATCCAACTGAACCCATCAAAAACCGCTGCTAAAATATTCACCCTCAGACCGTACTCTCCACCCACTCCTCTGACATTAAATAATGAAACAATAATCTGGCATCCACAGAATAGCACAATTAAATATCTTGGATTTGCACATAGACACGAAACTCAACTGGAAAAAACACATACAAAATAAAGTTAATCAAGCAAAAGTAAAACTACTACAATTAAAACCTATCATCAATAGAAATTCCTCACTGCCATATAACACAGCTATTATAATATATAAAACCATCTTAAGACCCCTCCTTTTATACGCATGTCCCATCTGGATCAACGCCGCAAAACCAATATCCACAAAATTCAAATCTTCCAAAACCAGTTCCTCAGAATAATCACTAACGCCCCTTGGTTTGTCACCAACGATCAACTACATAAAGAATTATCCATAGAACCCATAGCCAACCATATTAACTACCTCTCCACTAATTTCTACTACACCATCCCACAAATCCCCACCCTAAAAGCTCTCAACCTCGGCCGTAACCCAACCCAACCAACCCGAATTAAAAATAAATACCCATTCCATATTTTCCTACAAAAATTCGCCGAAATTGACAGTTAAGAGGTACCAATGATGTTTTCCTCACCTATGTATTAGATTAAGTTTAGTATGTAAGTTAGTTATAAGCAACAAAAACATATGTATAGTGTAAGTTCCACTGAACTATGTAATACTCAACAAGAACATTTTAATAATAAAAAAAACAACTTCGAAAACCTTCCAAATGTCGCTTCGGTTCAATGAAACGCCGGAATGAAAAGTTTAGCTTGGGGTTCGGAAAGTGTTTCCTCTATTACCCAGGTTGTTTTCTCAGTTTTTAGGTGTTGCGTGAACCAATGAACCTTGCACAAACCTATTTCTGTTGGTACCATTATTTAACGTTCCTTATGTTACAAACGATTTCACCATAAATTTGTTGTGGCGTACACTCTTAATCCACTCTTTAAACTCTACAGGAATTTGCTACAATGCAACCATTCGTTCTCATAATTGCACATTTTTAGCGCTGTTTTTTCCTCTTCACATCACGATAAATGCTGTGACAACACCTTCTTCCTTACTGCCGTAGGAATTGTAGATAGAAAAGGTTTCAACAACAAAAGAAAATCTAAATTATCGGAAGGAATATGTCGAAGTTAAAATGTGCACAGAAAACTATTATAAATAAACTGACAATTACGTTACAACGCAACTGCAATATGCCCACAATCAATTTTCACTTTTTTCACCATTACATCTACTATGTAAATATACCATAATATGAATACACCATACATCATTCCAAAACACTGAATCCGTTGTTTTCATTGCATTTTATGCACGTGCTGTAATGTACCCTGACAATGCCAAACGCACAAAATAACATTTCGTTGAGAATTAGAGTACACTTTTTGTGTCATTCAAACTGCTATATCCTAGTCATTTAACACTGAAATCATAAAAACACTTTGTAGTTCTTGTATTGAACTATAACAGTAGTACCCGTTTCATTCAATTACTGAGTGAATAAGCATTCTTTGATACATTTTAGTTTACGTTGTTAACATTCAATACCTTAGTAAAATTCATTTTGATATCGATTATGTTTTTCTCGTGTCTTTGTGAAACTCTTAATTGTTGCAGAGTCCAAAGACAAGATCAGTGATCACCAGAGAATCATGTCCTTTGATTTGCCTACACGAGGACCACCTTTTGTAATCAATGCATTAATACGAACTTATTATATACAGGAACACTTATTACGCTTCATAAAAGTTCTCTTACAGTCATACTGATATCCACTGACGAACATAACGCTTTCTCGTCTGTGTGAAACCCTTTAATTGCTTCGCTTATACCCAAAAAATACCAGTTGGCACCAGCGAATCGTTTCGTTATATTTGCATAAATAAGCACCACCTTTTCTAACCAACAAGTCTACTTATTTTATATATGCACACTCATTGAGTTTCTTTATAAATTAATTTATCACCCGTTTGTTGCAGATGACTCCAAGACTAACGAGAAAGATGGAGCCAAAGGGTCACGAGTTCCAGTCTCGCACCAGGCACGCGTGTTTTCACAACAACATGGCGTTGTTGGCTCACCGTACCGCCATGGATTGCGTTTGAACCATCACCCCATTCGTTATCAAGACATGGTGCATTTTATGCACGTTGTAACAAGCAGAAATATGTGCGTAACACTAACATCCTGGACTGCATTACGTCATAATGCAACTTCAATTTGTCCAGAAACAATTTTCACTTTTTCCCACCATTACATCTACTGTGTAAATATACCATAGTAGGAATATATCATATCATTCCAAACACTGAATCCTTATTTCATAGTATTTTATGCACGTGTTGTAATAGAACCCAACACCAAACGCACAAAGTACCTTTCGTTCAGACACAAATGCACATAAATAACGTTTTTATGTGTCGGTGTGTAGCCCTTCTAATTATTGTGGTATATCCCAAGAAAAAGATTGCCAGTTGGCATGTGTGAATTGTTTCCTTTGATTTTCCTAAAGAATCACTTCTTATAAAGACGAATGTCAACCTTTTGTATGTATCTACACTCATTTAGTTTCACTAAAACTTAATTTATTATCCGTTTCGTTGCAGATTTCTGTGACGCATAGAATGACCAAACCTGTGTAGCCAAAGAGCTGCGGATTCAGCCTTGCTCACGTCACGGGTGTTTTCACAACAATATTGTATTGCCGATGCCTGGTACTATCAAGTATTGCTTTTCAACCATCAGCCCATTCATTATTATACACACGAATAGGTTATAACTCGCCCCATATAACACTGCCTCAATGGCGTATGGGCTTGAAACAGCGTCGGAGAGCGAGTAAGTGTTTTTACCTCTCAGCTGTAGCGTGTTACTTCTCGCATCACCACATACCATACCTGAATATCATCCTTTGGACAGTTCTTCAGAGATATTCATTCACAATTCAGAATCCTGACTGCCTGCAGAGCAGAGGGCGTTAAGGTTGAAGGGCCGTACCTGCCTCGGCTCGAAGGGTCGCAGGTTCGAATCCCGCATTGGGCATGTGTTCGTGTTGTCCTTACGTGTTCTTCCTACACTTCCTGTAGTTAAAACAATCACAGTGGTCGTTATATGACCAAGTTGTTAAAAAAACCACCTTGAAAAGTCCTTTCCAACCTTCAAAAACGGCAAGACGAAGATGAACCACAACTGGGTACATGTCTAAAAAAGGAGATCAAGTACAGATTTGCTACTTAGCCAACACTTATTAGAGATTACAGTACCTACTCGCTACCATCTACCCCATTCGCTGGCCTTAACTTCTTTTATAAGAAACCTTTGTGTCATGTTTGATAAATATGAGAATGGCTGCATTTTCTGCACATTAAAAATTTTAGTCTACTATTGTGGTTGATATCTCTTTATCCTTGAAATTTTCTTATTCAAATGTTACTTGATTATAAGTTATTCCAGGAGGCAGTGATAAGTCGGAGCTGAATGAATGTTTTTCATTTTTCGGTTGTAATATTGGGTAATATTTCCCTTTTTTGTAATTCCTGTGATTTAATTATCCTTTCAAATCATGTAATGTTGAAATAGTCATACTAAATATCACTCGAAGTGCTGTGATATTTCTTATGATAATCTTGCAAGTGAGAGAAACACGTTTTGAATCAATGTTAAAGTGATTTCCTAAGAATGGATTCAGCGCCTTTTTGCAAGCTGCCTTTGAAAATATCAGTGGATTTATTCGTTACTAGGAAAACTCGGCAGCCGTCGTTCTTCCCTTCATCTCCCTCTTTCCCCTCCCATCTTCCTTTCTCACTGTCTCTCCCTCCTTCCCTCATTCTTTCCTTGTCTGTCTGTCTCTGTGTGTGTCTGTCTTTGCCGCTGTCTGTCCCTCTCATTCACATTTACTTGCAGATTTAGCACGTCTCTGAGCAGGCGAGGTAATATCGGGAAGAGCCGGACGAGCAAAGATGTAATAGATAAGATGTTTCTATGCTTCCATAATGCAAATTTTTGCCTAGAAATAATTTTTTCGAATTAAATTTTCAGTGCTCGTTGCGGCCCAACCATTCGTAATATCCACGTAGTTTATTAGACAAAATATGCTTAGAATAGTCTTAAGAGCTTATTTTCAAAGTTTCGACGATTCCTCCCCGGACACCCTGTACATATTTATACCAACATCCAGTTTTATGTGTATAGAAGATAACATGGGAACAAGGGATTTTACTTCACCCTGTCCCTATCTGTCTGAAATTTTCTGCTTTCAGCATTGCGGGGTTACTATTGCATCCATTAAACTGTTCCCGAACCATTCTTGTTAAAGATGAAAAACTCTTCTTTCTTGGATCAATACATGTCTTAGAAACCAGAAACATATGGCATAACATATTTTATACAAACCAAATTTTCAATATATTAGCATTCAAAACATTTATCTACATTTATTTTTCAATACAATTAGTACAATATATACCCTAAAATAATTACTTTATTACTTTGTGTTTTGTGCCCAATAATCTTAAAAAATTAATAGCACAATAAGTAGAAAAACGTTGAACGTATGTGCCTCAGACTATACAATAGCTGCTCCGCTACACAATAGCTGGTAATAAGAGTGCGTGTATCGGAGTGTTAATAAAAATGTGGGGCTACTATTATCGCCCCGCTCCTTTGAAAGGCGTTGGTTGCAGCAAGAGCTTCGATCGCGACGACAGCAGGTGTTGCTCAAAGAGGAAACGCCGCCACAGGGGAAGAGGGGCCGAGGACACTGGGAGAGCGGGGAGAGAGAACGGCGGACGCAAGGAGAGAGATATGGGCAGTGGGAGAGTAGGGCTGGCCCTGTCCCTGTGCGTGGCGCTGGCCCTGTGGGGCGAAGGCCGAGGGCGCAGGGCGTGTGCTGGGAGGGCGCGCCGCCCGCCGCCGGGCTGCGCTGGGCGCTGGCGGGCGCGGGCGCGGGCGCGGGCGGGGCGGTGGGCGTGGTGGACCTGGGCGACGCCGCCCGCTGGCTGCCCGCCCTGCACGCCCGCGCCGCGGCGCCGCTGCTGCTGTGGCGCGCGCCGCCAAGCCCAACACTAGGCAGCGCCCCGCAGTGGCTGGAGGGCGCTCGCGGCTACTTGCCTGGCGGCCAACTGCTCTCATCGCCTGCTCTTCTTCCTCTATACAGACACATCGCAAGCCGTGGATGACGCAGCTTATGAAGTAAGGAATCTCTTTCTTCGCATTTCATGTTCCACTGAACCTACACATAGGGCCGGTTCATCGAACTCGTTTAAGTATCTCGCTAATCGTGTTTAAGTAATCGCGATTAAAATTAAACTCGCAATATAATCGCATTTACACTTGCATCTGTTTCACCATGGAATATATAAACTCGATTAAGTTAATCGAGTTTTCGTGCTGAAAATGAGAGGTTGGTACTAGTCGCGGAGCATTGTGGGTCTAAAATTTTCAGTTGTATACCCTTTGTAAGCACAAAATTGTATAATATTCTGAGCATACAGGTTAGAAATCACGAAGTCCATACAGATTTCTTATTAGAAACGATATAAATTAATCTTCTTGGTTCTCTCAGCTGCTAACTTGCAGAAATAAAATGTTGTAATTTAATAAATGATTTTTTTGTTAAATTATATCTGTAATGTTTAAAACAAAAAATATAGATGTGATAACACTGGTCGACAAGGTTTTCTTCACAATAAATCTGATTAGTGATTCTAGTGAGTATTTTCTTAGTGAATTCAGATATGTATATATGTAATTTTTCCATCAGGCACAGTTTTTTTGTGACAACTACTTTTTAAAATCTGATTTTAACATTCTTTTTGACCTGTCATAGAAACCTTTACCGTATAAGCAGCAATTTTATTCAAGCTTTATTTAAGGAAATTATGTGTAATATCCTATTGAAACACCAACAGGCAATACTGTGCAGGTTCATTCATGTTTTGGCATGCTCAGACCAGTTACTGGCACTGTGTGAGGTGCGTCAAGCTGGAACAGCCATGTCAGCTCACCGGAATGAAACATATCTAATGATTTATTGCTAATTAATTGCAATTAATTGCCACACTTTCGAATTATTTGCCACGTATCTTCAGGGCGAAAACGGGTGTGAGCTGGCTTGAACGCGAACGCCAGCACACACATAAGTGAAATTCGGGTCGCAGACCCGCGGAAACACTCAGATAATTTATTGCTAATTAATTGCCAATTAACTGCCACACTTTCGAATTATTTGCCACGTATCTTCAGGGCGAAAACTGGTGTGAGCTGGATTAACGCGAATGTTTCAGTTTTTAACATTTTTTTCTCATAAACAGCAACAGCAATTAATTTGTGTTAATTATAAAAAGTTAGTATATAATGTGTATTAATTATGTTCTGGGTTTGGTTCGATTGGGCTCGTTGGTTCTGTCTAGAAACATATTTGAATGTCTGGCATGGTTGAATATGTTTCAGTTTTAACAATTATTTTTCCATAAACGGCAATGGCAATTAATTCGTGTTTGTGGTAAACAATTAGAATATAATGTGTGTTAATTGTGTTCTCGTTTGGTTCGATTGTGCTCGTTGGTTCTCTCTACAAACGTATTTGAAAATCTGGCATCGTTGAATATGTTTCAGTTTTTAACAATTAGCGACAAATTGGGAGATTAATTTAAAATTTTTTTGCAATTCTAACTTACGGTAGCTCTTCCTGGGAAGAGCTCTGCGCCCTTTGTGGGTGCAGTCGCTTCCTCTTGGAAGGTTGTCGCCCTCCCAAGGAGCCATCCCAAGGTGCGGTGGCCACAAAGCAAGTCGCAAGAGAGGCGGCGTCGGCCGTGGCTGTGATGTTTCTTCATATTTTCGCACGCCGCGTCTAGTCAGGGCAGGTCGCGGTCGGTAGCCGGCCCGTCCGCTACGCCTCCAACATCCGGCATGTCTCACTGCGGTGAAAGGCCGCACCCAGGCGTGTGCAAAACAAAAGACAAGGCATGCATCTGCACTGTGGGGTGGGTGGGTGGGTGGCACATGAGGCGCGCGAACTCTAGCCTCTTGCGTGAGCGGAAGAAGGCTCGTCCAGAGACAATTCAAAAACATTATTATTTTCACTTTTGAAAAAATAAAAAATATAGAGCAATATCGCGTTTATGTCATCTCATTAAGTATATTTAGCACAACCCTATCAAAATTTAAAGAAAAACATTTTAACCTTTTTCGAGAAAATATTGTTTTGTAATTTTTTAAACCACTTACATTGCGGCAAAATTATGCGCGAAAACGAATAAACTTTTCAAAACATATACACGATCTTCAAGAAAGAATCCACTATGGAGGACAAATTTTGTTGGAAGGTAAACCTTTCACTGAAACATATTCAACCATGCCAGATATTCAAATACGTTTTGTAGTGAGAACTAACGAGCACAATCGAAACAAACCAAGAACATGAACAATACACATTATATACTAATTGTTTACCACAAACACAATTAATTGCCATTGGCGGGTATGGAAATTAATTAGCAATAAATTATCTGAGTGTTTCCGTGGACCTGCGACCCGAATTTCACTGATGTGTGTGCTGGCGTCGCGTCAAGCCAGCTCACACCCGTTTTCGCCCTGAAGATACGTGGCAATTAATTCGAGTTTGTGGCAATTAATTAGCAATAAATTATCTGAGGGTTTCCTGGACCTGCGACCCGAATTTCACTGATGTGTGTGCTGGCGTCGCGTCAAGCCAGCTCACACCCGTTTTTCGCCCTGAAGATACGTGGCAATTAATTCGAGTTTGTGGCAATTAATTAGCAATAAATTATCTGAGGGTTTCCCTGGACCTGCGACCCGAATTTCACTGATGTGTGTGCTGGCGTCCGCGTCAAGCCAGCTCACACCCGTTTTCGCCCTGAAGATACGTGGCAATTAATTCGAAATTGTGGCAATTAATTGGCAATTAATTAGCAATAAATCATTAGACATGTTTCATTCCGGTGAGCTGACATGGCTGTTCCAGCTTGACGGCACCTCACTGTGTGATGTGTTGACATATTCTTGGCATGATGAAAATACAGAACACTAATACATAGCTTACACAGTACACAAGTGTAAGACAAGAAAATTTTGATACGATTGTAAGATAATACAACTCAGAATTCCCTTATTAATAAATAAATACATTTGTAAACATTTTTAAATTTCTTTCGGACGGCGATTTCTCTCGGAGAGGCTCCGCCTTGCAGCCTTTAATGACGAGCCGCGCCTGTGCGCAGATAATCTCTTTCCCCACACGTCATATACAGTTTTTACAGTTTTTTTACCAAATAAATAAATAGAACATTCACTTCTGAGGCTTAAGTCTTCCTCCTGGAAAACCTTGGGGTTGTCAGCGATGAGCATGGTGATCGTTTTCATCAGTAATTTCTACAATGGAAAACAGGTACTAAAGCAGAAGTGATTCTAATATGTTGGCTGGACTATTGTTAGACCAAGAAGAGATGTTCCAGGTACAATACATGCCCAATGCCCCATGCACATGTACAATATATGCCCAAAATCATCATTACCACTGGTCTAGCTACAGAATGAGAAGTAAGAATATAAGTCAGGCGAGTATATACCATTTAGAGTTGGATAGCTAATTACTGATTTTATTGAAATAAAAAAATGTTAAAATACATATCACACAAAACTCCTGCCTGATGGGATAAAACTGATCATATTTCATATCAGTACAAAAAATACTTATAGAATCTGTTATTTTCATTCTTGTGAAAGAAAAAAGTTATTTTTTTTAACCAGTGTAATATAAACATTCCCTAAATATATAAGTATTAATATTTAAACCAAAAGTAATATTTTCCTATTTTCATTTCCAACAAGTGAAACATTTCTATTGTCTCCATGTACTATCTATAAAATTATTATTTGTAAAAAAATATTATTTTGAATTTAAAAAAACAAACCTGAAATTCAAGCTTCTTCTCACAGAGAAATAATGAGTTTAGAAAGTTCTTGTGACCATAAATGTAATAATGGAAGCAGCTTCTTCATGGGACTTTGTCAATTTTGAATTATTTGTTTCCCGATGTTTTCAAAAACTTATTTGAGGGATACAGTACATTCATCAGATCAAAAAGCTTTGTGTTATTAAAAACATACATAACATAATTTTACTTATACATACTATGCATTTCAAGTGTCTCAAAATTAACACTCAGAATTTAGAAAATAAAATTGAGAATACCTTACACACAACAACATATGATGGAGGTAAATACACATGTTGATTGGTAAGCAGATGTAGTTTGTGGCCCATTGATATGGCATCACTTCACAACACCCTTACCATATTTATGATTCACTGAGTGTTGAAAAGAAAAGGAATCTGGCCAAGCTTGGACTTCATAAAAGAAAAACATATTTCTGGTAACAAATACAATTGTATAGGTGAAAACTCCAATTACAATGAAAGATGAAACAATGCTCAGATATGGTTAATAAAAACAATAATATTGAAGTTATGATTATAGTTACTACTTGCAACGTTAGCCACCTCATTTCTTGTTACACCCATAAAAATATCTATATATTGTATATTGATTTTACTACTGTATATATTTATTAGTAGATATTTTTTATTGTAATACAGTTTCTACAGAATTCTCAGGTTGAACAAACAAAGTATCTTCAACATATCTGAGATATAATTCATATTTTAATATTTCAGAATTTGTTGATCATGTTTTCTTATAACAAACTCTGCAAAAAGAGCACTTTATGGACCACCAATTGGTGTACCCTTCTTTTGACTATAAATGTTGTTATTAAATTTAAATTATCTTTAAAGACAATTTTCTAGGATTGTTCTTTAAAACATTATACCTAAAAACTAATAATTGTGTTAATACACAAGTTGAGTCCAATGTTATTATGAATTTTTTACGATTCACTCCTACATAATTTCTGTATTGGCTAAATTTTAAAAATTGATTTGTTATAAATAATATTTCTTTGCCATCAGGTATACAATTGCCTTTTATTTGTTATAAATTATAGTAAGGTCTATTTATCCGTTATACAGTCCTGTAGGTTTCTTATTTATTCTGTGTATAATAAAACAGAACATGGTTGTTTATGATGCCATGGTTCCCTGTCTTGGCACTTTGATTTTTAAATAACAATTTTATTTTACTTACTTCGAAATTAAAAGTTTTTAATAATGAATATTTAAGGTAAGCTTCACATGATTTATATTGAGTATTCATGAATTGATTGCATTGAATTCATGAATGATATATTGAGTATTCATGAATTGTTTTCTTTGTTTATTTTTTAATTATTTTGGATTTGGAATGATGCTTTTCATATCTAGTGCTCTGACGCATGTCTAGATGAACATAGTAACAAAAATGTTTATGAGTGTTACAAGCAATGATTGCCTAAAATTCTTTGCAATTTTTTTTTAAAATCAGAACTGAGCATTGTTTTTTCATCTTGGAATAGACTGTTACCAGAAGTAAATTTTGTTTCAAAATAGTATATGCTTGGCCAATTTCCATTTTCTTTTTGAACACTGCTATTGTAGACATGGTATGGCGTTGTGAGGTACCATCATAGGAGAACCACAAATTACTTCTGGTTATCTGTCAGCAAGTGTATTTAGCTTCAATATTGTTTTGTGTGTAAGGCATAATACGTTTATAATAGTTTTTTCCAAACTCTGATTGTCATTTTTGTGAAATTGTTTGTAATGTATATGTGTAAATAAACTGATATGTTTTTTTAAACATTGCTTTTTGATTCTATGTACTTATATGATGGAAATACATTTCAGAATGTAGACAAATAATAATCAAATTTATACTCTATTGATCTAGAAGCATGAACCTGCTGCTATCGTACTACTATAATACTGCGTTTAAATAACCTCAAACACCGTGGAAACGAGGATATATAGCAGATAAACGCGATTACCTTCGCTTAAACGGCCGATCTCGGGCGTTTAACTCCCGTGAGTTTATCTCCCAGTAAACGCGTTTAATACACGTGGTGAAACTCGCGAAGAACCTTAAACGCGATTAAACTCCTAGATAAACGAGGTTAAAACACTAATCGAAGGTGGTGAAACCGGCCCATTGAAAAAATTGCAAAGAAGTGTTTTTGATAATCTGAATTTTAGCATATGTCTAAAAAAAACAACAATCGATACTTCAGACTAAGATGAACACACATTTTATAACATATTTGATATCTTTAAATTTTCAGTTAGTTACTAAATCTACTCACCGAAATGTACAGCTTAATCAGCTGCACCTGCTGTGATGGCCGTAAGCAGGCGTCGACTGCAGAAAAACGGCGGTGTGAAGAATATTTCTGGGTCGCAAGGTTATAGAGCTAATCGCATTTCGCGTCACATTCTGCAATTTGAGACTTTTTCACCTTACTCTAACCCTATACATCTAAAGAATAATCGTTGTAACAGAGGATTTAAAGATCAACGGAACAGTGCATCGAGCAAGTGCAATTCATCCAAAGTAATAAAAAAGCAATGCATCCCCAAGGAGACGGCCATGGACCAGTGGGATGAGGATACGCTGAGGCAGAAGGAGTCGCAGTGGAAGGGCGCCTGAGCGAATGCATCTGAGCGGCGTGGAGGGGGAAGTGCTGGAGGGAAGCGGAGGGGACGCAGACAAATAATTTCAGCAGAGGACCAGATCGACCTTCTGGACGACATGGGACGCGCTCAAACTGTTGTTTATCTTCACCAGTCTTTCCGCGGAGTGGTGATGCGAGAAAATGACGCGGGATCCATGTGTGCGAGCAATTGCATTCCACCCACCAACTGGGCAAGTGAGTAGTGTAATTGATTCTAACCTACTATTGTCTCATTCACTTGTTGGATGTCAAATGTTGTGGACCAATTCACGTTCGAACTACACGCAAAGAGAGTTTATCACTGTATCACATGTTCTAATACTGCTATGAAACATCTTTGTATCAGATGAGATGTCAGACAATTTATAAATACCGAACGGCATGGTGGGGCACAATTGCGAAGTAGGCTAAGGGGACACTTCAACATTAAAATTCGTGTCATGGTATGAATTCACGGTATAATGTTAGGGGTCATCAATAAATGACCTAACGCTGAAGGGGAAGGAGGGTATCTGAGGCAAGCGTTACATAGAGATAGGAAGTGCGTTTATAATTTACAAGGGGGGGTATTGAAAATACTAGAAATTTGCGTTGCGTAATTTATGGACGGGCTCTTACGAGAAGAAGGGCAGACACTACGCCCACAGCATTTGTTTGACCACTTCTCAATGAGCGAAATGAAAGTAAAGAACAGGAAATACAAGGGCATGGCGGTCATCTCGGTCGAGAGAGTTCGATCGATGAAAGTAGTACAACAGAATTCCTTCGGTTCCAACACATGAACAGTGTTACCATCAATTATATTTCATCTTTTAACTTCTTGTTAACTTTCCTATTTAAACAAAAATTGTACATTACCTTTCTTAAAGAGCTTATTTTGTTCAATAGCCTTTGCGGCAAAAATCTGTCTTCAATTTTGTAGTTTTGAAATGCTTTTTGAAATTTTCGAAGAAAGAGAGCAATACTCGAAAATAGATTAGCGCCATATTTCTTACAGTCTCTAATTACATACGGAGAGGAAATTTATAGAAAACATTTGGAACGTTTTTGAGAAAAAAAATTGTAAATTTCAATCGCAAATTCCTCAAAAACAACCCGTTCGTTTCAAAACACTGTACACGATCTTTTTTAAAGAGCTAATTTTATTTAACAGACTTTGTCTGAGGCAACAATATATGTTATCTTCAAATGATAGCAAAATGAAGAAAATTATGAGAACAATATCTCACATCAAGATTGACATAAAAATGGAATATAGGCAATTTTAAGACGGGTAATGTTTAGCAGCACATTTGTGACCACATACCACATTACGAACAGATATATATATATATATATTATATATATATATATATATATATATATATATGTATATATATATAGGTCTTTATCGTATCTTGCAACCCAGGTCTGGAAACACCAACTCTTGTTTGCCAATTTGGCAACGCGTGAAATACCTTCGACGCCCTTTCACTTTTAGCGAAGCCCGGTCGCGTGCCCTCAGATTTCGGGCTGAGAGAATGTGTCTAATTTTAGTTGGAAGAAAGAGAAAGCACGTATTTTGTCCTTGTTACTCTTCAACGTACTGCAGCCACTACGCTGAAAAGAGTAAACGCCTGTCTCTTCATAAATGGTGGTCACTTTGAGCATTTACTCGACTGTCAGTTTTTTGTCTTTTAAGATAATTATATTTTATTACTTTTTATTAATTATTTTCAATAATTATTAATGTAATACTTAGTTACATTTTATTAGTATTTTTAATAATTTTATCGTCACATGCGTCTTTAGCCCATTTTAACATGCAACCCTACAGGCGTGTACCTATCTGTATGTTAAGCAATTTAACATCCTTAGCATCGGTTTTTAACATCTTTGGCAACGTGAATAAACAACCATTGATTCATCGCAAGTCAAATGTTTATTAAGAAAGAAACAAGTCGGTGTAGAAAACAAATCATATTCAAATAATTCAGAATAAAAGTAACTCATATTAGTTTTTTGAGATAATTATTGTTCATTGTAATAGGTTTTAATAGTGCAGTTAAAATGTGTTTTAGGTAAATTAATTTCATTTTCCTCGCATTCCATCAAATGAAACTCTTCTTCGGTAATCATATTTACTGACGATCTGAGGTGTCGCCACTGGAAATCGACGCGCCAACTTCCTCACCGAACGTCATTTCTTTAGTTATCTTTAACTTCAGGAGAATTATTTGTATCCATCTTTTTTCAAACTACGGTATACGAATATTGTTTTAAATAGATATATCGCAAGCAATACCTCACAATATCATAGTAACATGCCGCAACAACAGAATTCATATGTTTACTATCGCAGTAATATAAATTTTCGCATAAATTGTGAGATTGATCGATAAAATGCTGAACATACCATAAAATGTTACAGTGTTATTACTGCCTCGTCCAAATTAAAAATCTCGGCTCCGCTACGCACCTCGATTTTTTAACTTTCGGCCTCTGCGGTAATACTCTCATAACATTTCTAGATATGTTTATTGTCTGTTACTAAAGTTTTCTTATTGCTTAATATACAGATTCCATAATAATAATACATTAATATTATTATTGTTATAAAATGAAGAGCTAGGCGGTAATATTTCACGATATATCTTTTCGATTTCTCTCTGAGCTGGCTTTACTTAAATAATTATTGTTACGTTTCTGTAAATAAATCGATAACTCCCCTCCACATTAATATTAGTTTTTTCTTCAGCATACTAGGCAGAAATGCTTAAAGAGACGTTTTGTTTCCACGCTCATGCCTCAGCCCACCCACCCCTCCCACTGTGCAGCGTGAAAAGATTTCGTACCTACCCGCCGACACTCTTGAATGGGATCAACAAGAAACAGGAAACTTGCTGCAGCTTATGACCTGACGGTTGCCTCCTCTGCTGTCCCGACGTGCCAGGCACGGCTGTCTTGAAAGGTGTAAAAGAGACGCGGTTGCCAAATTACCAAACCAAGAGCAAGTGCTCTCAGACATGAGTTGCAAGATTAAACTAAAGACCTGTATATTCTCTTTGATATCTTATATATATGCATATAAGATATCAAAGAGAAAATCTCTTTGGCGATATGTTACTGGCAATTATGGATCTTGTTAAATAGAATGCAAAGGGCTTAATACTTTGATTCGATATTGTAAAGATGAATAGTGTTCGTTGATTTGATATTAGAAATATACAAGACTTTCTGACAATATACTCTCTTGTCAGAAATTACAGCAGAATTAATCATGAAATTTTTAAGAATAAATGTTTTAGCTTTGGTAGAAGCGTCTTATTCAATTAAACATAGTTAATGTAAAAATAGTTTACTGATGTCATCATCACACAAAAAACAATTCATATCATAATTTTGTGTTTAGCAGAACACTAAATTTGTGATTACACCGTAGCAACGCGAATTATATTATCAGTCATACAAACAATTATAATACTTGGTGTCCAAATCAAATACAGTAAACCCTCATTAATAAGAATTCCAAGGGACCAAAATAATCGGATTCGTGTTATCCGGGACCGAAAAATTCGTGTTATCCGAGTATTATAAATGTCCATGATTACCATAATCACTTGCCGGGACCGGCATTTTGTTCTTGTTACGGCGAAATTCGTGTTAAGCGAGTTCCTGCTAACGATGGTATACTGTATGGATAATTCGCTGTAGTTTCATACATATTCCACACTGTCATATCGACGACAAACATTTCAATATAAAATAAAAGACAATATTACTTGAACTGTATGTGACCGTCATATCACTGATTGCTCTGTCAATTTACGCCTTATGGTTCGAATTGCGCATTCTAATTGGTGGACCCCACTCCAAGAATGAGTCTCATACCCATCCTTTCTTCCATGTTTGCATTGGCCCCCGAGCTGCCGCTCGCGGCTCCTAATGGTTAGTGGGAAAGTGCAAAAGGATGTGCAGACCTGGTATACGAAAAA
>JAHLJT010009872.1:46753-100836 GCA_031308135.1 Acheta domesticus
GGGCAGAATTATTCTATCCTATTTTGGTTTTAGATTGCGTTAGTTTGAACAACCTCCCCATCTTTCAGTGGAGGACTTATCGAATACATGTACCTCAAGACAAGTGTGGAAGCACTAGAGGTGCTAATAATTTCTCACCTTTGATTTTGGTTATGTATTTCTATTTAAACCAGTTTTCTATTCGAATTAACACATTTCGGTCATTATGATTTGTAAAACTTATTTGAATTCATAGTATATTTGGTGCAAAAATGAAATAGTTTTAAGCAATAGATTTTTTTTTATTCAAATTTTAAATGAAAATATATTTCTGTCATTGAATTTATTGTATAAGGTATGCAGTGTATTCATATACTTATCAGATGAGGATTTTTAGCAATACAATATTCTTCGTACGCAGTATGCCAGAAAGTAATATAAAAGTGAATAAATAATACAAAATTGATAGTGTTGGCAAGAATTGCAAATAGATTGAAAAATACTTAATAGCAATTATTAAACAAAATGGGAATGAAATATACTAATATATAGAATTATACATTTATAACACTGCAAGCGAAAGGCAGCAGTCATTATCACCTGTTGTCTTTGTGCATTACAACAAGGGGTTACAAGCAACAATGACCACTAATCTATTGGTTTTCACATTAACAAAATTAAAGGATGTTGATTTAAAATGTAATACTTTAAATGTAACATAAAGATAGTAAACAATAGTAATAATATGAAATAACATAAAAATTCTAACTTACATAACATTCTAAATGCCGGGCACGAGCATTCATTTTCCATTCAGGAAGCGCAGAAAATTGGGAGCAGGTGACATATGTTTGTTGCCAAATTACACAAAAATACTCATATTCTATACAAGTATTTTAATTTTTATGTACTATGTGCAATCTGTTTCATCTGAACTTTAAGCAAATCTTTTGACAGGGTTGCAATGCGATGTGAAAGAACTGCGCATTCACAGGCCTTGATGGCTTCATTGACGGTTAGTGAACAATTAAATGTTTATACACTGAATAACATCATAAGACAAATATCAAAAAAAAAACACAACAGACAATATATCAATACATTTACATTTTTGAGAATCATGAACATAGTTATGTTTTAACAAAATAAAATAGTTTCAACTGTTACAGTTTGTTAGAGTATATTTATTTCTGTAGCGATATGATAGAAGTCGCATGAATTGCAAGCACTGCTTGATATGGCTGTGATCAAGGGATATCGGGCAGCGCGACTGAGAACGTCGTGAACAACTGTTACATATTCCATCGTGAAGACGTTGAGAGGCAAAGTTAGAAATTCGCCAGTATAATGTTTGCATTGAAAATTGATGTCACCAATGCCAATGGTAGGAAATGGTGTGTGGTATTTACGATGTTTCTATCATCGAAATCAATATAGATGTTGGCTCTCCATCGTAACTGTTCATTGTGGCGTAAAGCTTTTTCAGCCGCATTGCGGCCACTCTTCAGTGCTACAAAAATAATAATAGTAATAATAATAATACTAATATATCTAAATTACAAAAAAATAAAAAATTTAAAGAATTAAAAACTTTTTACAGAATATTGTCAAGAATTTGATTTTAAAGAAAATGTGAAATGGACATATAATTTTTAAAAAATGACAAATGAAAATTAAATTAAATAAATGGAATCTATTACAAATAATATTATGCAACAAATTGGATTGAAAGAAAACTGGAAAAGTATAATATAAAATGTGTAAATGTAACATAATTTGAATAACAAATGTACATTTTGAAGAGAGGTGAAAATAGAAAATGAATAAATATGTAACTAAATAAATAAATGAATTAATAAATTTAGGTGAGCAAACTGACGTACCTATTAGAGGCGGCTGTGGTCCTCAGTCCAGACAAGACAGCGAAGGGCGAAGGCATTGTATGCTATTTAAAGGAAACGTTCAATGGAGGGAGGGGAGAACGCAGGGTTTTTTCTAGGAAATGGCCATTGCGGGAAATGCCCAGGCGGGGTGGCGGAAAAGAGGCAGGCAGAGGGGTTAATGCAGACACTGACGTCAAAATTTTAGAAATTGAAAACAGATACACACATAGACTTAAACTAGAAGCAATACACATTAATAATTTATTAAAACAATCCCAACACGCTATTTTGAATGAACAGATTCCTTCTCTCTCCCCTCTTCTGAAACTGGCCGCTTCCAAAGCACATTAACCCCTCTGCCTGCCTCTTTTCCGCCACCGAAAAAGCATGCGGCCGAAAAGCTTTATGCCACAATAAACAGTTATGATGGGTGCCAACATCTAATATTGATTTCGACCAATGCCAATGCTGCCAATGCTTTTCTTGGCAGGTTTCTCAGAACCAAGCTGTTGATATCGTTGCCAGGTGCTTTATGAGGGTTAATTTGTTTTAAAACATATCATATTTCCGTTGTCTTGAAATACATTATTGGTAGCGACATTTGATTAGGTGCATTAATGAACTTAATAATATTTTTGTGGTCTTCTCTATCAGTTGGGAACGTTTGAAAACATTCACAAAATGTTCTGTAAATGCTATTGCATTTTCACGGTTGGTTCTAGCCCATTTACCATGTTTATCACGAATAGGTGGTACAAGTTTGATTGGTAGTTTAATGTGTTTGGTGGCTTTCCATAGAAAGGCGGCTTTGGTTGGTGACAGTCTTTGGAGATACTCCTTAGTTTCATTTGCATATAGTGTGACGATCCATACAGACACGTCACAAGACGCTAGGGAAGACAATTTATTGGTATTATTTTAATATCGGGACTGTATAAAGCAGAAAAACAATCAATGGCGCGCGATGTGGAGAAAGAACTCTAAAATTCGCAGTGTTAAGGCGGTTACTGCAAAATTAAATAACGTGAGGCGATTGGAAGAGTAGTTGTGATCGTATTTTCCCAAAAGCAAAATTACTTCATGGCTAAATGAAGCGGCGTGACGAGTCGCAATAAATTAATGGTTGAGGCTAACTAACAAGAAAATTAACAAAAGGGTCATAGTATTCGTCAGGAATTTTATTTCGAATTAGAACAGCAAAAATTAAAAGGGAATACGAAACACTACGAAAACAAGTGTGGATGTCAGGTGAAAACATTGCGAACCGGACGAGTCTGTAGCAACAACAACAAACTGGAGAGAGAGAGAGAGAGAGAGAGACGGACGGACTGACTGACCACACAGATGGACTCTCACACAGACAGACGGACTGTCACACAGACAGACGGACTGTCACACAGACAGACGGACTGTCACAGACAGACGGACTGTCACAGACAGACGGACTGTCACACAGACAGACGGACTGTCACACAGACAGACGGGACTGTCACACAGACAGACGGACTGTCACACAGACAGACGGACTGTCACACAGACAGACGGACTGTCACACAGACAGACGGACTGTCACACAGACAGACGGACCGTCACACAGACAGGCGGACCGTCACACAGACAGGCGGACCGTCACACAGACAGGCGGACCGTCACACAGACAGGCGGACCGTCACACAGACAGGCGGACCGTCACACAGACAGGCGGACCGTCACACAGACAGGCGGACCGTCACACAGACAGGCGGACCGTCACACAGACAGGCGGACCGTCACACAGACAGGCGGGCCGTCACACAGACAGGCGGACCGTCACACAGACAGGCGGACCGTCACACAGACAGGCGGACCGTCACACAGACAGGCGGACCGTCACACAGACAGGCGGGCCGTCACACAGACAGGCGGACCGTCACACAGACAGGCGGACCGTCACACAGACAGACCGACTCCGTCACACAGACAGACCGACTCCGTCACACAGACAGACCGACTCCGTCACACAGACAGACCGACTCCGTCACACAGACAGACCGACTCCGTCACACAGACAGACCGGACTCCGTCACACAGACAGACCGACTCCGTCACACAGACAGACCGACTCCGTCACACAGACAGACCGACTCCGTCACACAGACAGACCGACTCCGTCACACAGACAGACCGACTCCGTCACACAGACAGACCGACTCCGTCACACAGACAGACCGACTCCGTCACACAGACAGACCGACTCCGTCACACAGACAGACCGACTCCGTCACACAGACAGACCGACTCCGTCACACAGACAGACCGACTCCGTCACACAGACAGACCGACTCCGTCACACAGACAGACCGACTCCGTCACACAGACAGACCGACTCCGTCACACAGACAGACCGACTCCGTCACACAGACAGACCGACTCCGTCACACAGACAGACCGACTCCGTCACACAGACAGACCGACTCCGTCACACAGACAGACCGACTCCGTCACACAGACAGACCGACTCCGTCACACAGACAGACCGACTCCGTCACACAGGACAGACCGACTCCGTCACACAGACAGACCGACTCCGTCACACAGACAGACCGACTCCGTCACACAGACAGACCGACTCCGTCACACAGACAGACCGACTCCGTCACACAGACAGACCGACTCCGTCACACAGACAGACCGACTCCGTCACACAGACAGACCGACTCCGTCACACAGACAGACCGACTCCGTCACACAGACAGACCGACTCCGTCACACAGACAGACCGACTCCGTCACACAGACAGACCGACTCCGTCACACAGACAGACCGACTCCGTCACACAGACAGACCGACTCCGTCACACAGACAGACCGACTCCGTCACACAGACAGACCGACTCCGTCACACAGACAGACCGACTCCGTCACACAGACAGACCGACTCCGTCACACAGACAGACCGACTCCGTCACACAGACAGACCGACTCCGTCACACAGACAGACCGACTCCGTCACACAGACAGACCGACTCCGTCACACAGACAGACCGACTCCATCACACACAGACTCTGTCACACACAGACAGAGACCCTCTGTCACACAGACAGTCAGACTCTGTCACACAGACAGTCAGACTCTCTGTCACACAGACAGTCAGACTCTCTGTCACACAGACAGTCAGACTCTCTGTCACACAGACAGACAGACAGGCTCTGTCACACAGACAGACAGACAGGCTCTGTCACACAGACAGACAGACAGGCTCTGTCACACAGACAGACAGACAGGCTCTGTCACACAGACAGACAGACAGGCTCTGTCACACAGACAGACAGACAGGCTCTGTCACACAGACAGACACATAGGTAAAGTGTTCATCTGTGGAACAAAATTAATCTTTTGGTTTTGAGGTATGTTTTATGTGAGCGGCGATTACCCCATTATTGTCCACATTGATCATCTTCGCCGTGGTCTTGCACGGTCCCCTCAATGGATCGTGCGACGGGCTGACTGGTCGACAATTCAAAATAATGTTAACCTGTCAGATGGTCCCTTCGGAAATGTGGATGAAATGACGGAACATTTTAATAGCGCTGTACTCGGTGCTGCTTCTATCGCTGTTCCGAAGTCAACTGGTAAACCGCGACTTGTCCCGTGGTGGAATGTGAACTGCTGTAGAGCGGTCAGTGCTCGAAAAAAGTTCTGGCACGTCTCAGACATCCAGCTGTGGATAACCTCATCGAGTATAAAAGGTGCAGGGCGAAGGCTAGGAGAACGATTATAGAGAGCAAAAATGCATCGTGGAGAGCGTACATCTCGTCTCTAATTTGTCACACGCCATCACGCCTGGTATGGAGAAAAATCGTCAGATAAAAGGACACTCTTCACCAAATACGGTGCCAGGTCTCTTTAAAAATGGAGAAATGATCACATTTCCAGATATGATTGTAGAGGAACTCGCCGCGCACTATGAACGTATGTCAAGTTCGGCGAACTACGCTCCTGACTTGTGATCAAAGAGAGGATTGAGAAGCCTCCGTTTGATTTCTCCTGCAGAGCGTCTGTGGATTACAACACCCCCTTCTCTATGTCGGAATTGCGCTCTGCTCTCGCATGGGCAAAAAGAACTGCCCCAGGTCCTGATGAAATACACAACCTTATGCTACAACATCTTCCTGATGTGGCGATGCAATTTCTCCTCCGCCTTTATAATCACGTCTGGGAAGAGCACACCAGAGGACGAGAAGCCATAGTTATCCCAGCTCTGAAGGACGGAAAGGATCGGTCGTTGTCATCGAGCTACCGACCTCTCGCTCTCACAAGCTGCGTTTGCAAAGTGCTGGAACGGATGGTAAACCAGCGCTTGGTCTGGACCTTAAAGTGCAGAAACCTACACACACCAATTCAGTGCGGTTTCAGGAAACACCGGTCAACCCTGGACCATCTCGTCGCTTTGGCAACGGAAATTTCAACCTCGTTCGTCCTCAAGACAACACCTTGGGCCGTACTATTTGATACAGAAAAGGCCTATGACACCACTTGGAGGTATGGCATTCTGCGAACCTTGCACTCCTGGGGATTGAGGGGGAAGCTCCCCTTATTCCTCCAAAATTTCCTATCGAATAGATTTTTTCTGAGTTCGCATTGGAGACAAACTGTCTAGCAGTCACCGCCTTGAAAACGGCATCCCCCAAGGCTCGGTGCTAAGTGTTACTCTGTTTACCATTGCCATAAATAGTATAGCGTCGGTCTTGAGGGAACCTGTAAAGGCATCGCTTTTTGTAGATGATTTTGCCATTTTTTGTTCATCCAATGGCATAAGTGTGATCCAGAGGCAACTCCCAGCTGGTGCTCAAAAAGTTGCATGAATGGAGCATGTCAAGGTTTTAATTTCTCACCTACTAAATCTACTGGAGTGTACTTCTGCAGAATATACCATTTGCATAGCGATCCAATCCTGTACTTGGGAGGAAATCAGCTTCCATTCGCTGACTCTGCCAGGTTTTTGGGTCTCACTTTTGACAAGTCGCTCACGTGGCGTCCTCATATTCGAACACGGCAAAGCAGATGCGTCTCCCCCATCAATCTGTGTGGCACTTCATGAGGAGCCGACCGCATTACCCTATTGCGGTTATATAGAGCACTCATTCGCTCAGCATTGGATTACGGTAGTGAACGTGTATGGTTGTGCAGCTCCTTCAGGCTGGTCATTGACAAGTCCTGCATGAGCACGTTTTCCAATGTGATGTAATACAAATGCATTCTTTCCACTTGGAAAGACCTTTTTTTTGTCTTAAACATGCTAAAAGTTTCTTTGTCTTTTAATACAGGATTCTGGCAGACATTTTGCTTTATAGAATAATAATACTTCCCTTTTGTTTGCAGATGGGCAGGGAGTCTCTTCATTCAAATGGGGATTCAGCTTTGGTGATACCTCAGCTGCAACGACAGCAACAATTTCGAGAGCAGCCACTACAACAACAGCAGCAGCTTAATGAGCAACATCTACAAACAACAGCTGCAGCAAGCAGATGAAGAACAACACATGGTTCGCATCTAGCCTTTGAGTTTTCTTTACTTCCAGAGGTGAGCGAAACAAAATGACCCGTACTACCTGAACATTCGGTGCCATTGAGTGATAAATCAGATGATCAGAGAGCAAAGAATCCACAGATGCCCCAGATGTGCCTGGAAATTACACTGAAGAAACTGGATGAAGAAACAGAACTATGCATGAAGATAGCCTCAATCCCAGCTCTGGTAAGTAAAGAATTGTCCTTCAGTTTTATACCTCTAAATATTATGCTGCTATATATAATTGAAAGTTCATTTGTGTTTGTTGTTTCTTTGGGAAAAGTCATGTGAATACTGAGGCAAAAGTCGCCTGTTTGTGCAATATATTCACATTTTTGATAAATAAGAAAGAGTTTTTCTTTCCCGTGTACGTACATATATACGGAGTGAATATACGTAGTATAGGGAAGTTATGTTAATGCTGCGCAAAAAACGACGGATTTTTCGCATAAAAAAATTAATTGCCGGGCCCTGACTACGAAAAAGTGGATAAAACCAGTTACTAACATTAAGAAAAAAATCCCCTAACACGTGGTGTAGCCAGAATCCCTCTTTTGTGGGTCCTTGATACCGAAAAACCAATTGAAGGAAAACGTCCGTCTGTGAACACTACTGGCACGTAAACCATAGGTACGATTTCTTCCAAAATGGATATTCCCCGGTCGATCTGGTTTGAAATTGAAGCTTTGAGATTTCGAAAAAGATTCTTCAAAATTTGGAGGTATTTTACACGAAGCCCCCCGGACATTTTCAAAATTTTCTCAAAAACGACTCCAACTTTATTTTAAAATTTCTTGTAAGAATAGAGTCAAATACACTTAAAAAGGTGACATAGGTGCGATTTTCACGCATTACTCTGAATTTTCGAAAATTGTGAAAGTTCGGATTTTTTCGGCGTCCTTCTCAAACTACAAAATTGAAGATAGAGATTTTTCCTTCAAATGGAATTTGTTGTCCAAAATTAGTTCTTTGTTTAAGATCATATACTGTAACGAATCTAATTCTCTCTCCTTTTTTTATTGAAATGAAATCTTCCAGAATATTTTTATACCGCACCACTTTTTATATAACTAGAGATTTTTTCTATATAACTCAATCCGCCAATACGCGGAATGCTCACTAAATAGAATATTCACTGAATTTTCCCAGCTAGCTCAGTAAACACAACACTTAATAATGAATTTCTCCTTTTATTTTGCACGATTGTGGGTTCGTAATTTTTATTTAAGCACTTACCTACCATTTTCTTAGCATTTACTGCCTGGGTAACCCGATCCGCCCGCCATACGGGGGACGATAAACATCTGAAAGTTTTTTTCTATTTGGCTATTGATTGCTAGCTACTAATTATGCAGAAATCGCATAATAATCATTAGATCTTGTGTTCGTTCAAACATTAACAAATTGGTTTATTCAATTAAACTTTTTAAATCAACAGTGATTGCAATCCTCATTACCAGTGCAACTATTGCCATTTTAATAAATGTTTCAGTTCGGTCATGACCCTTTAGAAAATGTCTGATCAGATTTTCACAATACCAGAGCTCTTCTGAGACGGCGCCACGAAGATCTGCGGACGACGAATTCCAGGGCGTCGAGATATCCACTCTTCTCTCTTCTACCGCGATCTTCGTTACCTATCGCCGATGCTCTCCTAACCTGTCGCGAACCCTGCTACTCATAAATGGCTTACCCGTTTACTCATAAATGGCTCAAAATTTTTTCTTCAAACTTTTGGAACGGATAGTGCTAATTGCACTCTTTTGTATGACGTAAAGTTCAATTTGGGCATTTTTTTGTATTTGCAAAAATTATTTAAATGTAAGTTTTTTGGAAGATCTCTCACACCTTTAATATGCATATTTCCAGCAATTTGTAAATACTATTGTATTTGTGAGTGTATGTGCTTCACATGACTTCAAATGAAGTTTTTCGAAAACTAAAAAATTGTCCGTGAAAAAGAGTTTCAAATTTCGCATTTTTAGTAGCGCTTAAACGTAATTATTTTTAAAACGATTTCAAATTTTTCAAAGAGAATTGCCATTTAGGACGAGGGTTTACTGTTCTTTGATATTTTAAAATTAACATTTCCGTTCTAGTATTAGGAAACCGAAAAAATTAAGAAAATGTCCAAAAAATGTGCTTTGGGCGGCCGTAGATGGCAGCTGGCACGAGTACTTGGCAATTCCGAAAAGCTAGCCGAGACCGAAGGAAATAGAAGACTAATATGGGAAAGTATGTGCCATTCAGTTGCATCACTAGTTTTTCCTGTGGTTGTAATGGATGTAATAATAAATGGTCTTTGAATTTGATCGTAATGGCTAGTGAAAATGAATACAGTGAAATCTTGTTAATACGTTTTCAAGGAACTGAAAAATTCGAATGTTGTAAGCTGGGGGAAAAAATACTCAATTTACACCTAACAAAAAAAGAACAATTTACACCTACTTTTCACTTTTCCGTCTGCAAATTACAATAAAGAAAACATGGATACATAAATAGGACGCAAATATCCACAGGATCTAATGTGTTAATATATGACATTGAATAAAACTAAATTACACAAAAAAGCATTTAAAGTAATGCACATTAATCTATTGCTAGGGTGGCCAGAAATGTTTTTGTGAAAATATGAACTGGTGGGGAAGGGATTTGGAATAATAATGATACATTCTCTTTATTATTTAAAACGGTACGAAGAGTGAAGTTGAGCTTTGCATTTACATAAAACGGAATAAATCTTTTACACATTAGTTGAAATTTTCAAATAAAATTCTCTGTGTACATTATGGCCAGCGTTTATCAAGAGTTCATTAAAGTATTATATGCATGAAGGCATTTATGAAACACGTTTACTGTGCTGTGCATGTGCACTTGAACAAAGACGTACATATTACGAATAGTTACCAAAATAAGGCGACAACCGCATGAATCTGCACAATAGCCAGAATTGGCATCAGAGAAAATTCAGCTCTAATCTAGATTAAAAACTTGCCATAATAAACAGTAAAATCTCTAGTAACACTTGTTCACTTATACAAAAGGTTTTTTAAAATTAATTTATTTATTTATTGTTTTTTTTACATGTTCTCTATTTCGATTTTACTTTCCTGTACACATGTGGTATAGGGAAAGTTATGTAATGCTGTACGAAAAAATAGTGGATTTTAGGCAGAAAAAATTAATTGCTGGGCTCTGATAATGAAAAAGTGGATAAATCCAGTTACTTAAATTTAAAAAAATTTCCTATGATATGGTGCAGCCAAATTCCCTGTTTTGTGGATCCTTGATACTGAAAAACCAATTGAAAGCTAAAGTCTGTCTGTTACATAATTATAATTATTAATATATTATTTCTTTCAAGCAATCCACAAATCTTTATTGAAATTGCGCAACAATGCAGCAATGGATATTTAAAAGTATATTGTTGGGTTGGTGAACTAAGAGATGGTGGCAGTGATAAGATAAAGAGGTTTTATTTACTAGATCTTGTGTGTACAAATTAGACTTTTAGAAATTATTCCAAACATATTATATAATCATTATATCTCATCAGTTTTGATGTATAGAACATTATATATATATATATATATATATATATATATATATATATATATATATATATATATATATATATATATATTCACTGAGCAAAATACCACTTAACTATGCATATGTTAGCATTTCATCTTTACACCATGAAATTGAATGTGTGTAAATGACCATGTATTTAAAATTTACGTAGTTGCATCTTAAATTTAGGTAGCTCAAATAAAAGATCATGCACAGAAATCATTGCAATTTATATTGACTAGGTATATGTTGGATTCATTTTATGAAAATATTTTAAATAAAAAAATTAATTACATAACTGAAATGTTTCAACTCATTTACATTTACAATGCTTTTATTTTTGTGGTAAATACCATGAATATGCATTACATCTAGATTTTAGCAAAAGATTTCTGTTTGAAAATTTGTTTGCCTCATCGAAATTGGGTAATTAAATTATTAAAAACATTGAGGGGTCTACTGAAAAGTGGAGCAATTGTAGCAGAGAGTACAGTAATTTTGTGAGTAATGTAGAAAGCAAATAAAAACTTAATTTTTTCTGGAGGTATTATAAGGATATTGATTACTGGTCATTAATAAGAAAGGTGGCATTTCTCTATATAATGAAATAGATTAAGGACGAGTAAACTTATCTCCTTCAATCTTAACTATATTCTACTCTCATCACTAAGGACCGGATTGTTAGGTTATGCACGTACAGACAAAGCGAATTGGGGTCTTTACTTTTTTACATTCCCGTATACTATACGTACGTACGTATTGCATCTATACGTACGTATAATATAGGGAAAGTTATGTAATGCTGCGCGAAACAACAGCGGATTTTCGGCAGAAAAACTGTTATTACAAGGCCCTGGTAACGAAAAAGTGGATAAATCCAGTTGCTAAATTACGGGGGGAAAATCTCCTAACACGTGGTGCAGCCAGAATCCGTATTTTGTGGGTCCTTGATACTGCCCGTCCGTCCGCCCGCCCAGTTGTGTTTCATGGAGAATAAAGTGCTTTACGTGCGTTCGCAGGCGCAGAGGGCTCTCCACCGCCACAGGATGAGGACCAGGAACAGGCGATGCCAGAGCTTCCTGCTAGCAGCGCCAGGACTCTTCCCTCAGCAACGGAGCTGCAGCCTCACGTGCGCCTGTCACGGATGCGGACTTCGAAATGCCGCGACTGCGGCGCCATCTTCGCCTCTTCCAGGGATCTCGAGGATCACGAGCGCCAGCACTCGCGAACGCAGCCGTTGCGCCGCGGCGTCTGCGGAGCCTCTGTCACCGCGTCCAGCGACCTCGCTCCTCACAAGCGGCAGCGCGCAGCGGAGCGCCAATGCGACGTGTCCGGAAAGGCCTTTGATAAGGCAGCTCCTCACGCCCTTCACAAGCGCAGGCACAGGAGAGAGGGGCCTCATTCATGCGACGTGTGCGGGAAGGGTTTCACAGCCCTAAGCTTCCTCATCAAACACAAGCGCATACACACAGGAGAGCGCCCATATCATACGATACGTGCGGCAAGGCTTTTAAAGAGTCAGGCATCCTCGCCAAGCACAAGCGCACGCACACGGGAGATCGCCCGTTTTTATGCGATGTGTGCGGGAAGGCCTTTAATCATAACAGCAGCCTCGCTGACCACAAGCGCACACACACTGGAGAACGCCCATTTTCATGCGGTGTGTGCGGAAAGACTTTTAATCAGGCAAGCACACTAGCCAAGCACAAGCGCACGCACACGGGAGAGCGCCCGTTTTCATGCAATGTGTGCGGGAAGGCTTTTAATCGCAACAGCAGCCTCGCCATGCACAAGCGCACACACACTGGAGAACGCCCATTTTCATGCGGTGTGTGCGGAAAGACTTTTAATCAGGCAAGCACACTAGCCAAGCACAAGCGCACGCACACGGGAGAGCGCCCGTTTTCATGCAATGTGTGCGGGAAGGCTTTTAATCGCAACAGCAGCCTCGCCATGCACAAGCGCACACACACTGGAGAACGCCCATTTTCATGCGGTGGTGTGCGGAAAGACTTTTAATCAGGCAAGCACACTAGCCAAGCACAAGCGCACGCACACGGGAGAGCGCCCGTTTTCATGCAATGTGTGCGGGAAGGCTTTTAATCGCAACAGCAGCCTCGCCATGCACAAGCGCACACACACTGGAGAACGCCCATTTTCATGCGGTGTGTGCGGAAAGACTTTTAATCAGGCAAGCAACCTCGCCAAGCACAAGCGCACGCACACGGGAGAGCGCCCGTTTTCATGCGATGTGTGCGGAAAGGCCTTTAATCATAGCAGCAGCCTCGCCGGGCACAAGCGCACACACACTGGAGAACGCCCATTTTCATGCGATGTGTGCGGAAAGACTTTTAATCAGGCAAGCAACCTCGCCATTCACAAGCGCACGCACACGGGAGAGCGCCCGTTTTTATGCGATGTGTGCGGAAAGACTTTTAAATCAGGCAAGCAGCCTCGCCATTCACAAGCGCACGCACACGGGAGAGCGCCGTTTTCATGCGATGTGTGCGGAAAGGCCTTTAATCATAGCAGCAGCCTCGCCGGGCACAAGCGCACACACACTGGAGAACGCCCATTTTCATGCGATGTGTGCGGAAAGACTTTAATCAGACAAGCAACCTCGCCATTCACAAACTTACGCACACGGAAGAGCGCCCGTTTTCATGCGATGTGTGCGGAAAGGCCTTTAATCATAACAGCGGCCTTGCCGTGCACAAGCGCACACACACTGGAGAACGCCCATTTTCATGCGATGTGTGCGGAAAGACTTTTAATCAGGCAAGCAACCTCGCCAAGCACAAACGCACGCACACGGGAGAGCGCCCGTTTTCATGCGGTGTGTGCGGAAAGGCCTTTAATCATAGCAGCAGCCTCGCCGTGCACAAGCGCATACACACTGGAGAACGCCCATTTTCATGCGATGTGTGCGGTAAGACTTTTAATGAGGCAAGCACACTAGCCAAGCACAAGCGCACGCACACGGGAGAGCGCCCGTTTTCATGCGATGTGTGCGGAAAGGCTTTTACAGAGTCAGGCCATCTCGCCAGGCACAAGCGCACGCACACGGGAGAGCGCCCGTTTTCATGCGATGTGTGCGGAATGGCTTTTAACCGGTCAAACGTCCTCGCCAAACACAAGCTCACGCACACGGGAGCGCGCCCGTTTTCGTGAGATGCGATGTGTATCGGAAAATCCACCAGATAAAATAAGTCATTGACGGCAATAGTATATAAAAGGGGCGTCCTGGACCACATTTTTAAAACCCCCTTTTTTCATGATTGCGAATACCTCTATTTTTACGCAATTATTAAAATGATCGTAAAATACGTAAATATACAGTAGTTTATTATAATATTTCCCCCATTTCCTCCAAAAATCACGTATTTTTAAGGTTTGAAATTTTGTGGAAAAATTAGATCCCCATATTTTTCGAATTTCCACATTTTCCATTTTTTATGAAATTACTAAATTTTAAGAATATAGAATAATTACACTAATAATTCATAATTAAAATACCTAAATTCATAAAATTTTTAATTAAAATACCAAAATTTATATATTTTTTAATTAAAATACTTAATTTCCTAAATTTATAAAATTTTCAATTAAAATACCTAAATTCGTAAAATTACTACTTATATTTGCAAATTTATACATTTTAATTAAAAAATTCCACAAATTCCGAAATTGAAGCAGTGCACATTTCTAAAATTCAGTATTTTCACAAAATTATGGAAAAAAATCTGGTTTGGCTTAGAAATAAGTCCCATAAAAATTATGGAAAAAATCTGGTGCAGAAATATTGAACAAAATATCACTTGGTACATCAATTATGGAAAAAAATCTGGTCCAGAAATTATTGAACAAATATCACTTAGAAATATCGTACATCAATTATGGAAAAAATCTGGTCTAGGAATTGTTGAACAAATATCACTGAGAAATATGGTACATCAATTATGGGAAAAAAATCTGGTCTAGGAATGATTGAACAAATATCACTTAGAAATATCGTACATCAATTATGGAAAAAATCTGGTCTAGGAATTGTTGAACAAATATCACTGAGAAATATGGTACATCAATTATGGGAAAAAAATCTGGTCTAGGAATGATTGAACAAATATCACTTAGAAATATCGTACATCAATTATGGAAAAAAATCTGGTCCAGAAATTATTGAACAAATATCGCTTAGAAATAAGGTAGATCAATTACGGAAAAAAATCTGGTCTAGGAATTATTGAACAAATATCGCTTAGAAATAAGGTACATCAATTACGGAAAAAAATCTGGTCTAGGAATTATCGAACAAATATCGCTTAGAAATAAGGTACAACAATTACGGAAAAATCTGGTCTAGGAATTATTAATCATGCAGAAAACATAATTCAATAATATTTAATGAAAATTCAATAACATTCCCATTTTTACGAGTTTTACAAGAGCAGACATTCCCATTTATATATGCATAGCACTGAAGCAAGCATACCTTGATAACGCGTTTTCTCAAGTGTTATCTCTGCAGGTGCGCTTTCGTCGCGTTATCTCAAGTGGCCATATCTCTATTTCTCTGCAGGTGCAGCTTCGTCGCACGACGCGTTATCTCAAGTGGTTATATCTCTGTTTCACTCTTTACGTATGTCTTTGTCGTTGAAAGAAGGGATTTTGGCGCGTTTCGTACATCGTTTTATTACTTTAAATCATTTGTAATGATAAGAATATATTATAAAAAATATAAACATTATAATTTAAATTTTATTACACTCATTCATTAATTTGTTAGTACATTAGTATTACACGTTTGCGTGGAATAAATTGCTAAAAGTACGTAAAATCCATAACAATCCAAACATTGGTAATGTCCTTTATATAGAAGGTCCGAAATTTTATCAGGTGGAATGCGCTGCGCGAGAGAAGTGTTTGGTAATGTAATGGTCATGGTAACGTAATGTAATGGTCATGGTAACGTAATGGAGTGGCCATTACGTTACCATGATCTTCTCGATAAGCCGTAGTGTAGATCGTATTCCAGAGGACGCAGGGCTCCAGGAAACCATTTGTGGATGTGTGCTGTAGCTCGTATGCAGATAGAGTTAAAAATCGATGCTGTATGGAAAGCTACAGGCCCTACTACAAAGGTGGAATGGTAGTCATGAATTAAAGAGTCGTCCTGTTAATTCAGGATCGCAACTCGTGCCACAACCTGGTCCTTTTGCTAAATAAACTAAAAATTGAATTACAGTGTATATAAGCTTATTATTATAGGACAAAATGAATTTACAATGTACCTAAACTTAATATTATAGATCAAAATTGAATTACAGTGTATGTAAGCTTATTATTATAGAACAAAATGAATTTACAATGTACCTAAACTTAATATTATAGATCAAAATTGAATTACAGTGTATGTAAGCTTATTATTATAGAACAAAATGAATTTACAATGTACCTAAACTTAATATTATAGATCAAAATTGAATTACAGTGTATGTAAGCTTATTATTATAGAACAAAATGAATTTACAATGTACCTAAACTTAATATTATGGATCAAAATTGAATTACAGTGTATGTAAGCTTATTATTATAGAACAAAATGAATTTACAATGTACCTAAACTTAATATTATAGATCAAAATTGAATTACAGTGTATGTAAACTTAATATAATAGGTCAAAATTTAATTACAAGTCATAATTTAGTGACTTGAACCATTTCCATTGCCCGAAATATTCTAGTCACCCATTTCATAATACTATGAATACATTGATACCAACATCCTTTTTTCTCCATTTATATTAAAAATTTTCTTGAATTATACTATGTTGAAAGTCATATGTTAAACTCTTTTTACCATACATTATAACATACCCAATTGTGTTATTAGGAATAGCATTGTGAAATGTAGCACATATTTTCATAGATGTTTTCTGAGCAGCATCAACATTTTTTCTAATGTATGTATTTATCAAATAAATTGGATATCTAGTTATATAAACAAATGGTGATATTGCTATTTCAACATTTTTTATTATTATTATTTGTAATTCTTTTAAATTCTGTAAATGAACGATATGCTTTTTTATAAGTCAATGGTGGGTTTATATTCCACAATTCTGATGGAAATTGTTCATTTCGACCATTTTTTAATGAAATATTTTGTAGAGAACAATGATCGAATTCACTGGAATCTTTTTCTTGATTATCAGTTCTATTTATTTGAAATACTACGAAAACAAAATATGGCATATCATACTGCAATGAATGGTAATAATTGGTAATATCAATTTCAAAATTCTTTTTTCTAATAATTCCAGTTAATTCAAATGTTTGTAAATCATAGAATGAAATGGTAGATACAGGATTTTTTATCAGATTTGACTTAAATTCTATAGCATAAGAAGGTTCATAATAAACAATTGGTACATTAATTTCAAAATTTTCTATAACTATTTTTCCTTCTCCAGGTAATGTAGCATCTAAAGTACCATCTGCTTTTTTTACTGCCCAACGATACAATACATCATTCATACTAGATGACCACGTAAAAGATATTGTAAAATCTCCTTCCCAGGTAATTTCTTTGAAATCTTTGAAAAAACCACCTAACAATCTCAATGGATAGAGAACTTCATCTTCTTTTTGTTGAAGTTTTGGATTTGAACTAATACCAGCATTATCTAATGGAATGAGTTCATTTGTTGAAAAAGTACTTTTTTTGTAAAACTGTTGAGGTAATACCAGGATAATCTAATCTAAATATATTTTGTCCTCTTTTTGTAACGTTAATAGATGAAAATAAATAAGGTACAAAATTATCAATAAGTTTAACATTTGATTTACCTCCGTATGCAGAATAATCAGATCCATTTTTATGTATAATTTTATAATTGATGTACAATTGTGCTCTTTCGGGATGCATCCATCCATCACCTACATTCAAATAAATATCTGTTGTTTTATTTGGTACTCCAATATTGTTCTTACTACGATCAGTAGCAGGAAATGATTACCATTGATAACTTTCAATTTTATCCATTTATGAGGGAATAAAAACAAATTATTTTTTTAATTCTAAAATAATAGTAACCATAGCACCATTAAAATCGATTTCCTTATTATACTCATCTGTAATTTTAACATGAAGACGTTGCATTTTATTACAAACAGGTACAAATAATAGATACGCTGGTTCATAAATAATTGGCATTTGATAATTAAGTTGAGGTTTAAATGATGTTAGAATATTTGTTTCTCTATGAAATTCATCATTTTCTTTTAGAATCATACCTTCAGCACAGTTAAAATGTACATCAATGGTTTCAAAAGGAATGAATTTAGGAACCTTATTACCAATAGTAGGTTCGTTTTTTTTAACAATTTGATTTTGAAATCCTAGTAATGATCCAATAGAATCTACAGCATCAAAATTTAATTTAAATCCACTCTTAATTTCAATTCTACTAAGAATACGATGTGGTTTAATAGTAATATTTGTTGAATTAAATGGTGTTTGTGATTGTATATATTTTTCTAAATTTTCAATATTATATTGCCCTGGTGGAATTATGATAACATGCGTTTCTTTTTTATGTTCATAGTATAATTTATTATTATTTAATGTTACATTAGGTGTTAGAAATGTAGAATAGAATCCAACACATGCAACTGTAGAATAATTATATATTGGCGTATTAAGTTTTTTACTTAATGTTGAGATGTTCCATTTAGCTTCAAAATTTTACTCATTTAAATGAGCAAAAAAATTGATTGGAATCCAAAAATAAGATTACGAAATAAACATGAAACATTGAAACATGGAGCATTATTACCATCTTCGATAAGATGTGCTATTATAGGACCTAGTGGATGTGGTAAAACATCCTTATTGTTAGATAATTATAGTATGTGTCCTGGATGGTTAAATTGGGATAAAATTAATCATGTATACATATATTCAAAATCTTTTGAACAAGATAAATATCAGGCCTTTATGAATAAGTGTAATAAACTTGAAAATGATATTATTACATTTATAACTCATCCTGATATCATACCACTAGATGAATGTGAAGAAAATTCATTAGTATTATTCGATGATTACATATTAGAGAAACAAGATGTAAGAGAATATTTTACACGTGGTAGACATAAAGGTATAGATTGTTGGTATTTAGCACAAACATTCAAAAATTCCTAAGCAATTGATAAGAGATAATTTAAATTTTTTAAATATTTTTAGACAAGATGATCTTAATCTTAATCATATTTATCATGAATTTATAGGATGTGATATGAAATTAGATGAATTTAAAAAATTATGCCAAAAATGTTGGAATGAATCATATGGATTTATAACAATAGATATGACACGAAAATTAAATAATGGTAAATATAGGAATAAAATACAATTATTTTTAAATAAGATATAAAAATTGTGTGTTTAAACAGAACAAACAGACGCAATATTATTCCTGTCTGAACAGACACAATATTATTCCTGTTGTGTTTTTAAACATACTATTTTTTGCTTTATAAATGTTTACGAAATATAAACCGAAAAAATAAGAGAAGAGAAGGTAAAAATAAAAGATACATTGCGAGAATGGAAACAACATGATCATAATCAATATGAAAAATATAAAAAAGATCAACCTGTTATAGATAAATTAGATGATTTAGTTGGTAAAGTAGAACACGTTGGTAAAGAACTTACTCAATCTATTGAATATGAACATGATAAACAAATAGTATCTAAACAGCATGATTTTGATTATGATACTTTATTTCCAATACCATCAACACCATCAGAATCATTATTTGAAAAGAAATTATATGAATCACCAGATACTCCAAAAAGATTAGAATTAGAAAAACAACTGAAAGCAATAGAAGCTGTAGAAAAGAAAAAAAATGGAAAAAATTACACATTTAGGACCTACATTAACTGAATATCTTAATAATATTAATGATCATGCATTTGGTTTTAGACCTGTAGGAAAATATAAATATATTGGTGATACAAAAGTGGACTTTGATAACAATAATATAACTGTAGAAGGGAAAAAATATGAAGGTACTGATGGATTATTAGGTCTATTAACAAATAAATCATTATCAGATATTGAATATACAGATGAAGATTTAGAAAATTATAAAGAAATTGCAATTAAAACATCTTATTTTTAAAGATTATGATCCAAATACTAATCAAGTTCGATCAAATGTTGGAGAAAAATGGAATAAGATCTTTAAAGGATTATGGGCTGAACAAAAAAAAACAGAACAAAATCTGTTACATCACCTAAAACTGGAATGGGTGTAATAAAAAAATATAATGAAAAACCTGATGAATATGTTTGGATGAATGATATACAAGAGCTTATAGATAGATTATTAGTGATACATGGTGAAGAAAAAGCTGGTAATGATAATTATTTTAATGAAAAAGTAAGTATCATACAGATGCTTACAGGTAAATTTCAAGATTTTATTACTCATAATCCTAAAGGAATTCCATACCTTATACGATTTTTTACATAATATACCTCATACATTTTGGAAATCTAAAAACCATGGTGCTGGAATTTTAAATTGGGCTATTAATCATTTACCATTCGAATTACATCTTCCAGGATATAATTATTGTGGTCCTGGTACAAATCTTAAAGATAGATTAGAACGTGGGGATAAAGGTATTAATCCATTAGATGAAGCTTGTAAATACCATGATATTGCATATAGAGATCATAAAGATGTAGAATCTAGGCATCAAGCTGATAAAATATTACAAAATGAAGCTAAAAAACGAATATTTAATAAAGATGCTGATTTGAAAGAAAGAATGTATGCTACTGCAGTAACTGGAACTATGTTTGCAAAAAGAAAATTAGTATGGGAATAGAACCTAATTGGGGAATATAATAAAAAAAATACCCTTTTTTATATAGTAATAAATGTCAAGAGTGAGATCTATAACTTTTACATTATCACCAGATGATGTTAGAAATATTAATTTTGATGATCTTTTATCACCTAAACAAATAAAAGATAAAAATGATAGTATACAGAAAGGATCTGGTATGTCACTAAATTTACCAATTCAATCCATTAAAAAATTACAATCAAGAAAATATGGTGGATTTATTGGAGCGCTATTAGCAGCATTAGGACCATTATTAATAAGTGGTGCTAAAGATATTTATGATGGTGTTCAATCAAGTAAGAAAAATAAATCTGAATTAGAAGAAATGAAACGTCATAATTTGGAAATGGAAAAAAAAGGAACAGGGCTTAAAAAAAGAAAATAGATCCTATTTCTATATTAAAAACATTAATAAATAAATATCCATATCCACTTAGTAATTATGATATCAAACAATTTTGTTCAATATCTTAAAATTCCACATTTTCGAGGAGTATTTATGATTGATGAATGTCCTAAAATATTACGAAAAAATGAATGTGGTGTTGTAAATATGGATACATCTAAAAGTAGCGGAACACATTGGATATGTTACTTTAAAAATAATATACATAAATATATTTTTGATTCATTTGGTGGATATCCTCCATCACAATTAGTCAAATATATTGGATCTCAACATTTATATTATAATGCTGAGGGAATTCAAAATTTTAATGAATTTATTTGTGGTCATTTATGTATATTTGTATTAAAAATGATATCAATGAACTATACATGGACCGAAATTTCAAATATAATAAATGCCACAAGATATATATGGTCTCAATGATTTAAATAGTGAAAATCTTATGAAAAAACATATTGAAGAAACTGAATCACTTATAGCATCTTTACCTATTATAGGTACATCAGGAAATTATAATTTTCACAACAAGTTATTACGTAAAGTAGGTGCTGGAATAGAAGAGGATGATGTAACAATGAAACAACTCAATAATATAGCACATTTAGTAACACAATATCTTATTATTTTATATGGTGGATTAGGTAAAAAAATGAATACTTTTTACTTTTATAGTCTACCATTTTTTGAAATATTTTATGATTGTAAAATTAAACATATTGAATCAAATATTGATTTAAAAGATTTAATTCTCAATGTACAATCATTAGGTGTAGGTGATAAAATAGAACTTAATCATTTCAATCTACCCATTATTTTTAAAAAAGGAGATAAAATATATATTAAACCTAAAGATTCAAGTTATGTAGCAGGTTATCAATTACTCCTTCATTTAATCCTTTCCATCTAGTAATTTGTAATATAATAAATGCCTCAAGATATATATGGTATGAATGATTTTAATGATTATAATTTTCATGGTAAAATATTACGTAAAGTAGGTGCAGGAATAAATGATGATGATGCCGTAAATGTTAAACAATTAAAAAATAGTGAACATACTATTTTAGATCCAATTCAAGATTATGATGCAGTAAATTTACGATATTTAAAAAATAATATATTTACGTTTATGAATATACGTGTTAAATATTTAAATGATGAACAATTTCTATTCTACTTACCTAATTATATGAAAGTTATAGTTATATTAAAGCACCATATAATCTTTCAGTTATCAATTTAAAAATAACAAAAACAGAGTTTAAATATCTTTATATCTTAGTCATATCACCAGATGAGGAGGAAAATGCGTATGATTTAAATCAACCATTAAAATTCAATAAAGGAGATAAAATATATTTACACCATAGTAAATATGTTAAACATGATCCTAGTCCTTATACATTTGAGATTCAAATATTTATTCATGTACAATTATAAGCTATATAAATGGAAACTTATTGTTTAAGATGTAAAAAAAATACTGATACATTTCAAATGAAAGAGAAAATAACAAAAAATGGAAAATTGAGAATAGATGGAGTATGTGCAAAATGTGGGAAGAAAAAAAGTAAATTTGTAAAAAAAACAACTAAATATTAGAGAAACAATCATTGATGAATTACATAAACCTATGCGAAAAAATTTTCCACGACGTAATGTTATCACTTTAGGACTTAATGAATTATGGCAAGCAGATTTAGTAGAAATGAATTCAGGACAATTAAATGGTATTTCAAATATAAATAATGGATATGCATATATTTTAACAGTTATTGATGTATTTTCAAAATATGCATGGGCAATACCAGTTAAAAGTAAATCCGTATTAGATGTAAGTGCAGCTATGAATAATATATTAAAAATAAGAGAATACCTACAAATTTACAAACGGATCGTGGTAAAGAATTTTATAATAAACATTTCCAACATCTTATGAAACAATATAATATTCACCATTATTCTAGCTTTTCTGAACTTAAAGCATCTGTAGATGAAAGATTAAATCCTACATTAAAAGAAAAAATGTGGAGACAATTTGATATACAAGGTAATTATAAATGGATGGATATACTTCCAAAAATAGTGTATGAGTATAATCATACAACGCATCATACTACTCAAATGAAACCTATTGATGTTAATACATATAATGAAAAAATATTATTAAAAACTGTTTATAAAAGAGATAAAACATTTGTTTTACCAAAATTTAAAATTGGTGATAAAGTAAGAGTAAGTAAATTAAAATCTGTATTTGATCAATCTTATACTGGTAATTGGTCCACAGAAATTTTTCAAATTGATAAAATTATTCATTCCAAACCTATTGTTTATCATAAAGATATTCAAGGTTCATTTTATGAATATGAATTGCAAAAAACGAAATATCCCGATATATATTTAGTAGAAAAAGTATTAAAAACAAAAGGAAATAAAATATATGTAAAATGGTTAGGGTTTGATCAATCTCATAATTCTTGGATTGAAAAATCTAATATTGTATAGTTTCTTCAATATCATTTACGTGTACATATAAAAAAATAAGATGGAAATAATTTGAATTATAAATGTGGTTTAATTTATTATCATTCACATCATGTATTGTTCATATGGTAGTTTCTAGTAGTGAATCAGCTATTCAAAAATTAGTAAGTTATGGATATAATTCGGAAAAGGATTATGGTAGTGTTGCAATTCTTAAATTTCAAGAACATTATCAATTGCCATTAGATGGAGAATTAAATAGTGATACATTAGATTTATTAAATCAACCACGATGCGGAGTACATGCTACTCATTTTAAATCATCTTCACAAAAATGGAATAAGAATATAATAAAATGGTATTATAGTAATGTAAATGAGGAAATATCGAATTTAGTTGAATTAGCATTTCAAACATGGTCATCTCATACAAATTTAAAGTTTGAAAAAGATATTTTACATCCTGATATAATTATTTCCAATAAACGTGGTTTACATCAATGTCAAAGAGATCAAAATATGTGTTCTAATAAATTTGATGGAAAAGGTGGTATATTAGCGCATGCAAAATTTCCTAATGCAAATAATTCTCCATTAGAAATTCATATTGATTTAGATGAAGATTGGTATTATAATATAGATGAAAATATTCCACCAGGAAAAAAATCTATTTTCCGTTTTACTTCATGAAATTGGACATAAATTAGGAATTAAACATTCAAATAATAGAAATGCTATTATGTATGCTTATTATAATAGTTTATTAGATATACATACTGATGATGTTTTAGCAATACAAAGTTTATATGGCCATAAATCTCCTATATTACCATCTTTACCGAAAAATATTCCATCTTTATGTAATACTAAAAATATTCATCATTTTTTAATTATACATGATATATTATATGTATTATATGAAGAATGGATTTGGATTATAAATTTAAAAACAAATAAAATTAATCATCCAAAACTTATTCAACATTGGTTATCATTTTTACCGAGCGATTTTGGAGGAATTACAGCTATTTATCAAAGACCTTCGGGGGAAATTTTATTTTTTATTGATAATAGATATTATATGATTAATTATCCTAGTCTTAATTTAGTAAGTGGATATCCAAAAGAAATAAAAGATATGGATTTACCATCACAAAAATTTAGTTTATCTCTTTTCAACATTAATTGTAGTAAAATAATTCTACAATATCACAGATTACTACAAAATTAAAAGATGTTTTAAATCTGATTAAAAGTATATAATTTTATCTTATATAATTTTATTTTATATAATTTTCTCCTATATAAATAATGGATATATCACAGAAGGTAAATTGTGATTGTGGTGAATCAATCGTTAAAAGTTATTTATTACAACATCAACAAAAAGATATTCATAGAAAAAGATTAAATAAATTACGAAAATGTAGTGTATGTAAAATAGAAAAAGGATATAATGAATTTTATAAAAAGCCTTATAAATCTGATGGATTTGATTATGAATGTAAAGAATGCATAAACACAAAAGTAAAATGTTCTTGTGGATGTTTAGTAATTAAATATTATTTAACATGTCATATGAAAAGAAATATACATCAATCATCTTTATCAATTAAATAGATCTCTCTAATTTTTAATATATTATCCCTTTTAAATTTTAATATATTATCCCTTTTAAATGTTAATATATTATCCCTTTTAAATTTTAATATACATAAATGTTAATATATTATCTTTTTTAAATTTTAATATATTATCTCTTTTAAATGTTAATATATTATACCTTTTAAATGTTAATATATTAACCCTTTTAAATGTTCATATATTATCTCTATTATCCCTTTTAATTTTAATATATTATCTCCTTTAAATTTTAATATATTATCCTTTTTAAATGTTAATATATTATCCTTTTTAAATTTTAATATATTATCCCTTTTAAATTTTAATATATTACCCCTTTTAAATTTTAATATATTATCCCTTTAAAATGTTAATGAATTATCTCTTTTAAATGTTAATATATTATCCGTTTTAAATGTTAATATATTATCCCTTTTAAATGTTAATATATTATCCCTTTTAAATGTTAATGAATTCTCCCTTTTAAATTTTAATATATTATCCCTTTTAAATTTTAATATATTATCCCTTTTAAATTTTAATATATTATCCATTTTAAATGCTAATATATTATCCCTTTAAAATGTTAATGAAATATCTCTTTAAAATGTTAATATATTATCCCTTTTAAATGTTAATGAATTATCCCTTTTAAATTTTAATATATTATCCCTTTTAAATTTTAATATATTATCCCTTTTAAATGCTAATATATTATCCCTTTAAAATGTTAATGAATTATCTCTTTAAAATGTTAATATATTATCCCTTTTAAATGTTAATATATTATCCCTTTTAAATGTTAATATATTAATATTTAATATATTAACATTTAATAAGTAATTAGTAATTTCATAAAAAATGGAAAATGTGGAAATTCGAAAAATATGGGGATCTAATTTTTCCACAAAATTTCAAACCTTAAAAATACGTAATTTTTGGAGGAAATGGAAATTTTATAATAAACTACTGTATATTTACGTATTTTACGATCATTTTAATAATAATTGCGTAAAAATAGAGGTATTCGCAATCATGAGAAAAAGGGGGTTTTAAAAATGTGGTCCAGGACGCCCCTTTTATATACTACTGACGGCAGTTGCATGTTAACGGAAAGCTCCTTATTTTCTTGGTGGGGGGAAATTCGAACCCCCCCACTCTGACAGAAGCAACGAATCAGAAAGTGGCAGCCATTGTGTGCCCCCGTTAGCCAAAAAGCCGCGAAAGGCGGTCTACCAATTTAAATTGAGGGCAGGTATGAACCGGGACATCTGAAATTACATTATTTTTTAATTGGCGGACATAGTTTTATACCAATAGAATGTATTTTAAGTTAAATCTTCATCTTCATTGCGCAGGGCAATTTAGAAGCCAATAATTAATAGGATTTTACATTCTAAGCCAATGAAGGAATGTTTTGTGAAGGAGATGCAAAATAAAAAGTAATTTCGTATACAATATTTATTTCTAAATTATGTGAGCATACAGTACTTAGTCATACATCAAATAAACAACTTCATTTAATTTTTACCAAAACAATCCAAGTAATATATATATATATATATATATATATAAAAATATAAATATATAAATAAACTCACTTTGCTGTGGACCAAACACATGAATATTGCCGAAATACATCTAGTGACCACCACTACTCTAATATTGACTCATTATCAAAACATGCCAGACATCCATTGTGAAATTCCACGTATTCAAAACTGCTTAATAATTTTCATTTGCATTATAATATCCACAAAAACAATTTATTCAATCGAGTCATCTATTACATATATTAAGCTACACAATATATACATTTGTGTGTTTAAAATTACTGACATGAAATAAGTTTACTGTAATCAATATTATATAAGTTACAAAAATTACAATGTTATTGATATAAAATAAGTTAACAATACACAAATTAAAATAGATATGAATTTTAAATAAGTCTGTTAGCTCTCGAATTAACAATGTGAATTCGAACAAAAATGTGTATATTCCAATATATGAATATTTCTGTTATTTGGAATAAGGGGATGTTCACTGGCCAATGTGAAAGTCACGTTACTCATAATAACACAGCTCTGAAACAATCAAATGAACCAAATTAAATTACTTTCAATACAATATGTATAATACAAATTCATATGCATCATATGCACATGAAAATTGAAATCTTAAAAATCTATATATGCATTGAAAATAGGATACATTTCCCACAAACAATGCCATAGTTACACTAAGAGCCTTACATAATCAAGAAGTCAACCAGCGGAGAAAAATTACTCTCTTAGGGCCGGTTTCACCAAACTCGTTTAAGTAACTCGCTAATCGTGTTTAAGTAATCGCGATTAAAGTTAAACTCGCAATATAATCGCGTTTACATTTGCATCTTTTTCACCATGGAATATATAAACTTGATTAAGTTAATCGAGTTTTCGTGCTGAAAATGAGAGGTTGGTACTAGTCGCGGAGCATTGTGGGCCTAAAATTTTCTGTTATATACTCTTTGCAAGCACAAAATAGTATAATATTCTGAGCATAGAGGTTAGAAATCACGAAGTCCATACAGATTTCTTAGTAGAAACGATATATTTTAATCTTGGTTCTCTCAGCTGCTAACTTGCAGAAATAAAATGTAATGTAATAAATGAATTATTTTTTTGTTAAATTATATCTGTAATGTTTAAAAGAAAAAAAATATACGTGTGATAACACTGGTCGTCAAGGTTTTCTTCACAATAAATCTGGTAGTGATTCTAGTGAGTTTTTTCATAGTGAATTCTGATATGTATATATGTAATTTTTCCATCAGGTACAGATTTTTGTGACAGCTACTTTTTAAAATCTGATTTTAACATTCTCTTTGACCTGTCGTAGGGACCTTTACCTTATAAGCAGCGATTTTATTCAAGCTTTTTTTAAGGAAAATATGTGTAATATCCTTCTGAAACACGAACAGGCAATACTGTGTAGGTTCATTCATGTTTGGACATGATCAGACCAGTTACTGCCATTGTGATGTGTTGACACATTCTTGACATAATGAAAATACAGAACACTAACACATAGCTTACACAGTGCACTTCTAAACACTGTACTGTGTAAGCTATGAGTTAGTGTTCTGTATTTTCATCATGCCAAGAATGTGTGTTAATCATGCAGATACTTTCAGGTGTATTTGTAGTGATCTCACATGAAAGACTCTGAGGCAAAATTGAACACCACTTGGGAAAAAGTGTTCTCAACATTACTTTGGCTGTCAAGTTGGTAATTTTAAAAAGAGGTGGTCCCCAAATGTATGTTTTATGTGTTAAGACTGCTGTCTTCATAGAAAAAATGATACACATCGTATGCCATTTGCAATTACTATGATTTTGAGGGAATCAAGGGAACATCTATGTGGTTATTATTTTTGTTCGACAAAAATTAAAGGAATCACATATCCCTGACATGAGAAATGTGTCTAGTCCATTTATTCAATCCTGAAAATATGTTTACCTCCATTGCATATTAAATTACGAGGAAAGAAAAAATTTGTAAAAGCTATGGATAAACTTATCTGTTGGATTCTTGTACTTGAATCAAAATTCCCTAAGGTAAGTGATGCTAAATAGAATTATTTAGGACCACAAATGCGGTCATTAATAGCTGATGAATATTTTTGAAGAACTGTTACATCCACTGGAAAAAGCAGTCTGACACTTTCAAAAATGTATATTGATATTTCCTTGGAAACCATAAAGCAGAAAACTGTCGGATGTAGTAGCTGATCTGCATTCTTATAAAGCTATGGGATGAAATAAGTCTTTGAAAATTCACTTCTTAGACTCTGGCTTAAGTCTTCCTCCTGGAAAATCTTGCGGTTGTCAGCAATGAGCATGGAGATCGTTTTCATCAATAAATTTCTACAATGGAAAACGGGTACTAAAACAAAAATTGGTTGTAATATTTTGGCTGGAATACTATTAGACCAAGAAGAGAGATGTTCCAGCTACAATACATGCCCGAAAATCATCATTACCACTTTTTAGCTACAGAATGAGAAGTAAGAATATGTCAGGACGAGTAGTGTACCATTTAGAGTTGGATAGCTAATTACTGATTTTATTGAAATTATAAAATGTTAAAATGCATATCACACAAAACTTGTGCCTGATGGGAAGAAACTGAAATCATATTTCAATTCAGTATGAAAAATGCTTATAGAATCTGTTATTTTCATTCTTGTGAAAGAAAAAAAGTTGATTTTTGTAAATCAGTGTAATATAAACATTCCCTAAATATATGAATATTGATATTTAAACCAAAAGTAATATTTTCCTCTGTTCATTTCCAACAAGTGAAACATTCCTATTGTCTCTCATGAAGTGTATAAAATTATTATTTGTAAAAAAAATATTATTTTGAATTAAAAACAACAACTGAAATTCAAGCTTCTTCTCAAATCAACTTTTCTCCCAACAGAGAAATAATGAGTTTAAAAAGTTCTTATGACCATAAATGTAATAATGGAAGCAACTTCTTCATAGGACTTTGTAAAGTTGAATAATTTGTTTCCCAATGTTTTCAAAAACTTATTTGAGGGATATAGCACATTCATAAGATCAAAAAGCCTTGTGTTATTAAGAACATACATATACACAATTTTACTTATACATACTATGCATTTCAAGCGACTCAGAATTCAGAAAATAAATTGAGAATACTTTACACACAACAACATATAATGAATACACATGTTGATTGGTAAGCAAATGTAGTCTGTGGCCCATTGATATGGCATCACTTCTCACTTCACACCTTACCATATTTGTGATTTCTTGAGTGTTGAAAAGAAATGGAAGCTGGCCAAGCTTGTACTTCATGAAAGAAAATATATTTCTGGTAACAAATGCAATTATATAGGTGAAAACTCCAATTACAATGAAAGATGAAACGATGCTCAGATATGGTTAATAAGAAAATTAATATTGAAGTTATGATCGTAGTTACTACTTGCAATGTTAGCCACCTAATTTCTTGTTACTCCCATAAAAATATCTACACATTGTATATTGATTTTACTACTGTAGATACTTATTAGTAGATATTTTTTACTGTAATACAGTATCTACAGAATTCTCAGGTTGAACAAACAAAGTATCTTCAACATATCTGAGATATAATTCATATTTTAAATATTTCAGAATTTGTTGATCATGTTTTTCTTATAACAAACGCTGCAAAAAGAGCACTTTTATGGACCACCAATTGGTGTAACCCTTCTTTTGACTATAAATTTTGTTATTAAATTTAAATTCAATATGACTTAAGATTTCTCTCATTGCAATAAGTATTTTCAAGCTCAGTCCTAGAATATTATCTTTAAAGACAAATTTCTAGGATTGTTCTTGAAACATTATACGTAAAAACTAATACTAACACAAGTTGAGTCCAATGTTTTTATCAACTTATTACGAATCACTCCTATTTCTATATTGGCTAAATTTTAAAAATTGATTTGTTATAAATATTTCTTTGCCATCACGTATACAATTGCCTTTTCTTTGTTATAAATTATAGTAATTGTGTTAACACTTTATACAGTCCTGTAGGTTTCTTATTTATTCTGTATATAATAAAACAGAACATGGTTTGTTTATGATGCCATGTTTCCCTGCCTTGGCACTTCAATTTTTAAATACCGTAACAATTTTATTTGACCATGAAATTTAAAGTTTTTAATAATGAATATTTTAGGTAAGCTTCACATGATTTATATTGAGTATTCATGAATTGTTTTCTTTGTTTATTTTTAATTATTTTGGATTTGGAATTATGCTTTTCATATCTACTGCTCTGATGTATGTCTAGATGAACGTAGTAACAAAAATATTTATGAGTGTTACAAGCAATGAGTTGCCGAACATTCTTGCAAAAAATTTTTTAAATCAGAACTGAGCATTGTATTTTTATCTTTGGAATAAACTGTTACCAGAAGTATGTTTTGTTTCAAATAGTACCTGCTTGGCCAATTTCCTTTCCTTTTAAACACAGCTAATTGCAGGTATGGTATGGCGTTGTGAGGTACCATCATAGAAGAACCACAAATTACTTCTGGTTATCAATCAGCACGTGTATTTAGCTTCAATATTTGTTGTTGTGTGTAAGGTATAATCCGTTTATAATAGTTTTCTTTGAAACTCTGATTGTTATTTTTGTGAAATTGTTTATAATGTATATGTGTAAATAAAATTGATATGTTTTTTAAACATTGCTTGTTGATATTGTCTACTTATAAGATGGAAATACACTTCCAGGAATGTAGACAAACAAATAATAAACAAAACTATATTCTATTGATCTCGAAGCATGAATCTGCTGCTATCATACTACTATAATACTGCGTTTCAATAACCTCAAACACCGTGGAAACGAGAATGGATAGCAGTTAAACACGATTACCTTCGCTTAAACGGCCGATCTTGGGCGTTTAAGGTGGTTCGAGCGAGATACGTGTTATGTTTAACATGCCTTTTTATTGTATTAATCGAAAGATGAGAGGTTCTTCTATGTTCTGAGAAAGTTTGAATCGATTTTACCGTCTAGTTTTCGCGTAACGAGACCGTAAAGTTTGTTGTTTTAACACGGGCTCTTATGGTGGCCTGACAGATCTGACCTGAAATTTTAAAATTGTGAGAAAATTAACTGTTGAATATGTTTTTAAAAACTCTTCTTTAGGTAGCTAGCATCTCGAAGAATCAATATGCGCAATTTGAAAGACATCTACCGTCTCAAATGGGAGAATTTTGCAAAATTATAAACCTAAATCAGTCCACGGGGAGACGTTCGCGCGCTTTCTACTGTCGGGAACTCTGACGCACAACTCGGCAATACTGTGCGCGCCGCGCGCTTCATTCAAATTGAGTGACAAGTCCTCTTGTAGAGTTCTTACATTCCTCGAGGTCTTCTGGGCGCAATTAAAAGATCCAAAAGGTTCATATTCCATTTTTTATTATGCAAGATACACAATGGGTTGTCATTGCCTTCAACACCATAATTGCAAGATACTTTACACAGAACTCAAAGCAGCAATATTTAGTGTAGATCAATCAGAAGAGCTACTGGGTGGGCATTCAATTCAGAAAGGTATTAGAAATAGACTTTTTAGTGGCATCAAATGTGTTGCAGTGATAAAATACTTTTTTTTGCTGGTGCTAATATCAACCATTGAAGGTTGATGCAGTAAATGTAGAGCTGAATTTTGCTACTAGTAAAATAAAAAGGCTTGGGACTCCCGTCCTTGTACCGGGATTTTTTAAAATAGATATTAAACTCTGCGTAAAATGTTTTTATCTGAATAATAATCATCAATCAAATAGTTTACTAAACTACAATGCTTGATTTTAAAAGTAAATTGAATGGAACAATAAGAAACTAAACTTGTATTTGTAATTGAGAAATTTAAAAAGCAATTTCTACTTTGTAAGCAATTTGTTAATTTACATCTGTATTTGTACAAGTATTTATTTATTGATAAATAGCCCAAGACTAATGACAATAAACAATACAAAATACAATTTTAACACACAATAATTGTTCATTAGCACTATTGAATAGTACAATAATTATTCCCTTACAATTGGTATGTAACTAGCCACTTTCTCTGTAAATGCTCTAACTGAGCCCATTTTTTTATTTCCTCTGGTATTTTGTTTTATAAAACAATTCCATTATTAAATACTGAATTTAATGATATATTGTTACTTACATTTTCTTGGTAGAATTTATTTGCTTGTATCATTAAATAATAATGTACATCTGAGTTTTTTCTTACCAAATATTCCGAGGGCAATTTATTTTATAATCTGTATATAAATGTTAACATCTCTTTCCACCAGCAAATAAAAACAACAATCTCCCTTTCCACCAACAAATAACACAACTCTCTTAACATTGAACTAATATTTTCACTATGCCCTTTATTCAATATTGCTTTCATTCTTCAATTGTGGTTTCATTATAAACTTGCTATTTCCTTTTTATTTGCCATAGTAAGAAACTGTATTACAGTACTTAATACAGGGTACCAAAATTAATTTAAATAATAACTCCTTTCCTTTCTTTGAAATATTTTTTCTTAGTTTGTATAATAAATTAATTTTTTTTGTTAATTTATTGTTTGTGTTTAACATGTACCTTAAAAATTTAAGCCATTATCAAGTATCTGTCATAGTTAAAGCTTTTTAATTAATCAAATATTTTTCTGAAGGAGTGCCCAATATAGTTGGCACTTGAAGGCCTACAGTATCTAAATCCATCCATGGGCAAATGTAATTGAAATTGTAAGAGGAATGATAAAGTCAGTCTTTGGTAGTATTAGTTTTTTAATAGAAACCCTTTTCTCTACAGCTCTTTATTTTATCTAATTGTTTCCATTTCCTGAATAGTCTCATGCCTTTTTTCCAAAACACTTAAACCTCTTTTCATTTTGAGTGCAACATCAAGACAAACGAGTACAAATGACCATGCCACTTGGAAATCTCTTTTGAAGATTTTTATCTCCAACAATGTTATAATTTTCTTATTGATTGTCCAAATATTACAGCTCTTAGAATTATATGATACAGTAATTTCATTTTATCAGCTTTAGTTTTATTTGTACTTTACACAATAATCGTCATTTAAATCAATATCATAACATGATATAAAATTATTCTGAAAACCGTGCAACCAGAAATAGCTTCTATGAATTACCTAATCCCACCGCTGTAAATAATATGACATATTGCAATTGCAAAAACAGTTTTAAAATTTCAATCAAAACTATTGAAACACAAAATTTGGCCATGTAGTTTAATTACCTAAGCATACCTAAACATAAAATAGGGGAATAACAGAAAACCACATTTTTTTATTGGGATAAGAAGGATAATTAGGAGCAGTAGGAGTCAATGATTAGGATTTCTGTCAAATTACAATATAAATCTTTATACAATGTTGTTGAGAACCAAACTACTGATCTTTTTGTTAAGAAATAGAATAATCTTAAGGTTTATCCTAGCATTAGCACAGGTAATTCAATAAATAAAAATTAGAGAGAAACAAACATTGAAAAAATACTTGAAATTTTTTTATTAAATCACTGTTCTCGTGATATTGTAATTATTTCGTCTTCTCAAATTCCGCTTTGGAAACAAATCTTCCGCCAATTCGCTCAGATACTGATATTTACCATGTGTAGCTCAGGCAATAAACAATATTCACTCATTAAAAACAACGAAACTTTGAAGCAACATGCCTTGAGCCGACGTGCCAATCTCAAAAACATTACAGTGTTGGCCAATTTACCAAAGACTTTTCGCTCTTCTCAAATGTGGAAATTTTTGCCATTGTTAGCGGTCACTGTACAAAAATATGTAGATATATGTCTATAATGTTTCTTTTTATGAGTTTGCTCGTACTAATTGTGTAATAGTGCTTTTTTACATTCAATCTTATGCCTCAATTTTTCATTCCTCGGCCACGCCATCGGTTGGTACTAGTTAAGAAACTAGTCAACGGTAGGTCTTCATGTGGTATTAAAATATTTTTATTTTCCATCTATGAAACAAAATTAATTCTTATAATTAAATAAAACTCAGCATAAGAGTCCCTATTTTGTTCTATTTTGTTTATGTAGGTCTCACAATACCCACTTACCTCGCAAATAAATATTTTTGAACGTAATATGGACTCTCTGTCTACTAGGGAATATCTCGCTCTAACCACCTTAACTCCTCGTGAGTTTAACTTTCAGTAAACGCGTTTAATATACGTGGTGAAACTCGCGAAGAACCTTAAACGCGATTAAACTCCAAGATAAACGAGGTTAAACACTAATCGAAGGTGGTGAAACCGGCCCTTTGCGGATTAAAAATTAACAGCTCCACAAATGATGAAACTTATCCTCCAAAATGCCATTTTTTTCAGATTCATATGCATTACATATTTGCACATATTACATTCTTGTTCACCAACATCATGTAAAATGCAAAAATCAACTATTTAACACACTTAAAACCTTCAACTACCATTGGTACATATCACCTATATGTAAGAGAAACTAACCATGCCCATTTTGGATGTTTTCTTATTATTTACATTACTAATTCATATCGTCTCCTGTATTATTCCAGTACTATACCTTTTCGTTGCGGCTCTCACACGCAACCAATATTTATAAATAAGGTCTCTAAAGAAAAAGAATGTCACGGAGACTTGAAGAATTGCACTTTGACTTTAAAAATATGGAGGATTTGTTTAAAAAACGCATCGAAATATTCATAAAAAATGCAACCCGTATTGCATGCCAAACTATATCTGCAAATAACTCTAAACAAAGCGTTTTGGGGCCTTAAAAACTAAAATTTTGAGGCCAGGCCTCAAAGAAACCTTTTTCACATCATAATCTATCAGATAAGACGTTCTCGGTCATTCAATTAAATTTTCGGTTCGTCGCTTCAAATCTACCACTGCCACCTAAATATTTCAGCCCTTATTGCTGGTAGCTATTTTTTCTGACAACACGCTTAGAAGGCTTAGATTCCTCAACCTTATATTTACGTTTTCTGTAGACACTATGGTTAGTGCAGTCTGACGAGGTTTATTTGCATAATCATTCATTCAAGATTTGCTCTCCAAGCAACAACTATTATAGTGATAATATGAAGATTGTTTCTTATGCGTGTAGTGAAACCATTCAATTAACGTTTTTCCGTGGTCTGTAAGTGTTATGTACATAATTATGGAAGAATGTGGGTTTACGGTGAAGAGTGAAGACTGTTTGTTTTACCTGTAACAGTATTTTCGTTATCATTCCATGGAATTTTCAAATCAGCGGGTTCAGACACGTAGCTTTCTCAAAATAAAAAGATAATATTTTTTGTGACTGTCACGAAAAGCTAAGAGCTAAATGACAAAGAATATTGAATAATTTCTTAAAATATATATTTAAGGAAGTGTTGTGAATTATTCCAAGAAATATCCCCATGATACTGAATAATCTTTATTGAAAATTTATTTTAAACATCAATTGCATTGTTATTTTTGTTCGATATTCTATTAGCACATTAGAAGTTACACTTATACATTTTTTAAACAAATAGACACGTTTCATTAACAACTTTTCTTCTTAATGGAAAGGATATACAAATGGATAGGGAAAGGGTGGGGTTTAACATGCGAGAGTTCTCGCACGGGTACGCTAGTTTATCCTATTCTTTTAAATACCAACATCATTGGAGTCCAGGAATTTGAATGTACTAAATTATTGTGAAAATTTGCAGGAAAAAAATTAATCTTTAAACCTCTTTTTTTCTTCTTTCTTTGCAAAAGCAATATTGGATATTAAAGCATGTGCAATCCACAGCAAAAGGCATTGAGTACAATCATTTTACTGAATCTATTTCAACTTGAGTTATCTCAGAAAATAGTTTTGGGTAGTAGGTTTCACTTGTATTCAGGTATTTCAGATAATATCTTGATGTCCAAAAGAACTGCAAGTTACTATGTACAGCAGATGAAAATCCGTAGATAGATCATTTACCAAGTATTACTTAATATTTGTAACAGGTATTGAATAGGTCTTCAATTATTAAGAAAGATTTTCACTATTGTCTGTTCAGTCATGTGAGCAATTTTTTTGATACACATTGATGCCAAACTAAATTGAGGAACATTACCAGTGTTTAACATGTACAAATGATTCTCATTTTTCAAACATTGGCTAACTTGTACTTGTGTCATTATGCTCTCCATTACTCTGTCATCCCGCAGAGGATGTTCACCTATAAATGTATTTATATAGATAAGATGCAAGAAAAGTACCCTTTCAAACTTCCTTTTCAAAAAATATTTATACGCATATCTTTGTGACAATTTAGTCTGTTGCAATCTTAATTAAGAACATTTTGAAAGAAAACGACACCGGCTCTTTGAAATTCTGAATTTAAGACATCCCCGACTTCCACATACATATTCCCATCTTTTTCACACGATTTGTATCAATTCTTATAACATTCTTTTTTAGCGACAGTATTGGAACAATGCAAATCACTTGTGAAAATTATCCATAACCTCCAACTACATGCACTGAACTTACCCTTTGACGCTCAAACTCCAGCACATGTGGTTGGTGGAAGAATACATTTCTGTGATCCTAACTAGTTTTAAAACGTGTCAATAAATCATATACTTCCTGAACAGTCAATTATTGATCAGAACGGACCATGAGCAATAATGTACATACTTTGGCATATCACTTAAAATTCAAAATTACCACACAGCAATATTAAGAGGTTACCAGTGGCGTAGCGTCAGGGGACGCTGAGATGCTGAGCATCCCCGTATATAAGAACCTTAAATACTGTATTGATAATCTTACAAGTGGTCTGTTGAGCGAAACACGTTTTGTATTAATTTAAAATTGATTTCCTATGATTGAATTCGGCGGGCTGTTGAAGCTGGCCTCTGATTGCTTGGATGCTAAAATACTTCAGCGTCTGCCGCCACATTGCGACGAGCAATGACGCATGCGCAGATGGCGAGGTCCCCCTCTCCCCTCTTCACCCCTGGCCCAGAGAAACCCGACTGCTTTACGCTAGCGTCTACTGCGGAAAGAAGCTCGTTTGTGCACGAGAGCGCAGCACACTTCAGGCGTTCAGTAAATTATCTTTCTCTCTCTCTCACTCGGGAGTCCCCGCTTGGTCATGGGTACAAACTGTAGAAATAGTGCCTGACTACTATTTCTTAATTAATATCCAAGAAATTGTATTATCTCTTAAATAGATTACATATTATTTAAGTCTGCAATGTATAAATTAACAAATGGTCTTATTGCCATTCGCGTATAAGAATTAAAGCTGAGCCATTGTATAATTTGCTTTCAAGACATCGGCAGCCCTGACTGCTGTGAGGATTTTGTGGGAAGCGCCTACACCGTCGTAAGCAATCGAGATCGTGGAAGTAGTCCCAGTGTATCTGCCTTGTGTTGCGTTCGCCTGTTAGACGAAGTTGTTGATAGTGACATTTTGTGTGTTATTGTTGAGCATCCCCAAACGTGTGAGTCACGCTACGCCACTGGAGGTTACCATAATTGTTACAAGTATTATACTTTGTGTCATTGCTGGAATGAATTCCACTTTTAGCATGTCCTGCACTCTTTTCCAGCAGGTAATCCGTCTGTAATATAAAAATAGGTGTTATTGAAATTCAAGATATGTAGTGCTGTCTCATCTTCATAAATCGAGGTTTCTGTACTCACCAGATCATGAGTGAATGGTAGCTGCAATATGTAGGACAGGTCTGCAGATCGAATAGAGACAATTGATTAAGCAGAACAAGTTTTAAAGGTTCAACCGCTTTCTTATTACTACATATAATAGATCAATGTATGTCACGCTTGTTTGCTGGTATGCTCTTTCTAAATGCCCTTTGCGCTCCATTGGGCACCTCAGGGCATAGTCAGCACTCCTCACAGCTGTTTTTTGTCACCATTTCTGACAAGGCGTGCTCCATGCACAGCACGGTAATCTTTTTTTTTATTTATTTACGTCAAACACAGTTAAAACTGTGTGTGACGAGCTATGGGGAGAAGTGAATTTTGTGCACGTTTTCATAATTCTGTGGTCTCTATCCTAAACCATATTCTAGTCGAATTTTGAATACTGAAAAGAGAGGTTTTTTTTCGAGTTTTGTTGACAAAACATTCGCTCCTATATAATAAAATATGGCACAAGGCATGCTCCTTCTTGTTAATGTCCTCCATGGACCAGAAGTTAGCGTTAGGTCCTCGTGGCGTTCAGCTATTTCATAAACCTATAATAATATTTGTATTACAAAAGTTGCTACGTAAAACAAATATTCAATTTTAATGTTATTGCAAACAAAAATAATATGACTATAAAAAAATGAAGGAAATAATATTACAGTAATAAAAGTAATAATAATCCTAATAATGTGAAATCATTCTAAACGAATCATGCAAAACATGGATATCACTTACTTCGTAATTTCTACTGGAATACTATACGTCTTGTATTTTCCGTGTCTCCAACTCGGTTATTATGGCATTTGGGAACAGACAACGCCGAAGGTTCGGCATATTCCTTCAAAACCTGTTCGAAAATCTGGAACACAATCACGCAACGTTGAACCACAGCCGCACCGAGAGACGGTTATACCATATCGTGGTCGTTACTTCAAAGGAATTTCAAATCTTGGGGGGGACTTTTGAGCATTCGCTCACTATTCTCGTCAGATGGCAGCACATTTGGAAAGCACACTTTCAATTGTTTTTTATTAGTAAGCAAAAGTCGCTATAGACGACGCGACAGGATGGGGCACAATGGCGGACCTACCCATAATTCCCTCTGCCTCCCCCACCACAACGCTCAAATAAGGAAGTTTCCCAACCCAATAAGTGACGGACCCCTGAAATCCACCTCGCCAAACGCAAGCGCTGTGAAATAGATCGATTAGTTGGTGGTTCAAAATCAAGGGCAGCTTGGAAAACAATTACTGTTTTTAAAAAAGATAATGTAGAGAAACTGACATATTCCCCGATAACTGAAGAGCAATGGAAAAAATATTATGAAACTCTTTTAATAGAAATACGGACTGATTTTAAATGTATAGACTATTCCTTGGAGTGTGTAAACAATTCATGCGAAGATATAAGTGTGCACGAAATAAAAAAAGAGCTAATGGCTATGAAGAAATAAAATTCTTTTTAGAAATTCTTTTGTTGACAGGGACAGGTATTGATACCGGAGGTGCCTATTTTGAAGACCATTAGTTGTACCGATCAGCGCAATAAAACTCTTTTTGAACGTAGGGTCATTACTTTTAAGGTTTGTTCCAGCAGCAGTCCGAAACACTCACGAACTAGTCCGCGCATGTGCAGTCTAATATTGGCTGTTCCAGCAGCAGCAGTCAGGAATTCTGATTGTGAGTTGGGCGTTCCAGCAGGGTTTCTGATTGGTCTGAAACCGGTCTGAAACTGTCCGAATCAGTTCATGCATTCTGCGCCGAACTAGAAATCCGCGCATGCGCACTAAGGCCTCATTCACAATGCAAACTTAAACGTAACGTAATGCTGTAAACTTAGCCGCAAAATTTACACGTAAAAACAAGCATTCACAATGACGAACGTAAGTTTCGCCTGAACCAATCAGAATTCAATGTACTGAAACTTGATCGATTCGTCTCTAACATGGTGAAAAGATCTTTCAACCATGGTTTCTAGCTTTTTCTTCGAGATTCTTATCGATTTGTCTTTATATACATGCGAGTAGATGTCGTAGGGCTTACATTTCCTTCATCTTATAAGAAGGATTCTCATGAACCAAATTCATGAGTAATTCGTCGGACAAAATTAGTTTATTCGCCATCTGAGGTTAAAGTCACAATAAAATTGTCCAAATTCTTACATTGAATTCACAACACGCATCAAAAGCATTCGTAAACTAGTTCTCTACATTACAATAACTATGACATAACCACAAACTACCTGAACACAATCTGAAATTGAACTTCCATGCTGCTCTCTGATTGGTCTTCGGTAGAATTCCCACGTAAACTTAACGTAAAAGCTTGGAGCTTGCGAACTCTTACGTTTACGGTCTTACGTCTACGGTTACGTCAAGGCATTGTGAATGGTCTCGCTTAATACGGAGTAACACATTTCTAGGTTTTGCGGCTACGTTACTTTTACGTTTAAGTTTGCATTGTGAATGAGGCCTAAGGACCCCGAGTTCCCGCCATCGCCAAAACTTCGACGACGCGCCATTTACGTTTTCGCCCTGTTTCAGCATAGTTGTATTGTATTCCTCTCTTATATTTTGACCCTGCTTTGTTTTACGTTTTATCGACTCTTGGTTTTTGGTGATTTGGCTTTCTTTCGGATTTTTCTCTTGGATATTGGAAATTGACCCTGCTTTGTTTTTGATTGATTCTGGATTTTTGGTGACTTCGCTTTTTTAGGACTTTTCTTCTGGATTTTGTTTCTTCTGTTTGAGAAATCGAAGGTGAGTAATTTTAAAGAAGTTCCTTGTACCGTGACATACTGAAATACATGCAGTTCTTCACCATCCTGTATTGTTAGTGTTGTTTTAGATTTATATGTGGTTTCTTCATTATTCTTGCCTTTTACTGACCTAAGAAATGATTTTGTTTTATTTAGTTGTGTTGGGAATACTCTTGTACTTAGTATTTGCTATTGTACTTGTTGATAATTTGCATGCTTTGTTATGTACACAGTTTGTAATTGCTGCTACATTATCCTTTAACATGGAAGATTGCATTCACTTTTTAAATTCGAATGATTATGTACACTAGCCTTCATTTCTTGTTTATATTTGATTGTATTTTTCATTATTTTGTATTTGTGCATATGCAGTTTCTTTGAGACTTGTATAGCTGTTCTCCTCTCTACTTGGTACATTGTATGTGCATGTGTGATCACTTTTGCAAAAATAATTGTAAGTAAATTAAATTTCTTTTATTTGTTTGCCTTTATTTTATAAAGTAATTCCTTTTGTTGCTTGCAAATTTTTAGATCAAAAGGTTGTATATCTTTATTAGTTGTTAACATATTTGCATTGTTTAAAAGAGAAGTATGCAGGCACGCCAATTAGTAAATACCATTTCAAAATAGAAATAATAAATAGTATTTGAATGTAATTATTGGTTAAAGAATATCATTGATAGCTAGAAAAGATTCCAGAAGAAGTGAATATCCTTAGAAAGTCTTGTTAATTATTTAAGATGTTACTTTCCCTTGTCAGGTCAGTGACTTGATGCTAAATAAGTAAAGTTCCTCCTGCATGTTTTTTAGAAATTTCTTTATTTGGTTTGATTTGGTAAACTGGCTGTAGTTCACGAAATCAGTGGGAGATTCAAAAACTTGTGCTATAGTTTATGTGCTAATTTGCTGGAAACCAATTCTTGTTTATTATAATGAATTTGTTCTGTTTCTCCACAGGAATTTCTGAATTTCTTATTATAAGAAATAAGGAGCAGGACTATAGGATGTGGAATCGTGAGGATACAATTTTATTAATTAATTTATACAAAGAATTCAAGGCGAAAGGTCACTTCTCAAGTATGCTGAAAATGTGGCAAGCCGTTTCAGAGGTCCTGGTGAAGCAGGGGAAAACGTATGATGGGTTTCAGTGTATGAACAGATGGCGGGTTCTTGAGAGGAATTTCAAGGCATACTTGGACCACCAGGCATCAACAGGGAGGGGCCGAGAGTGGAGGAGGTTCTTGGAAGGAGGAAAAATATGAGGCCGGAGATCCTCCTAAGTGCCTCAACTGTGGACACTGGACCGGCTGGCAACTTTGTTGCTGAGTGCTTGGGGGCAAGTAGCAGCAGTAATACTGCTAGCACCAGCCGCGGTAGTGCTGTCAGCACCAGCTGCGGTAGTGCTGCCAGCACCCGCAGTGCCCAGCACCAGCTGTGCTGGCAGCAGCAGCCCTGGTAATGCTGCCAGCACCAGCAGCAGTAATGTTGCTGTCAGTAGCAACAGAAATTTTTTAAACACCCCCACAACTTCCTCTGCCCTCTCAAGAAAGCGGAGACGCAGTGGGGGCAAAACAGTGGTAGAGGTGGTGGAAGCCATGCGAGCCGATAAGGCTTCATATTATTCTCACAAAAGAGAAATTGATGAAGCCAAAAAAAAATACTATGAAGAAAAGCTTGAAGCCTTAAAAGAAAAAAACAAATTAATAAAAGAAAACAATGAGTTACTAAAACAAATTTTAGAAAGAAATGTAAGTGTTTCCCCTGAAGTTATGTCAGGAATAATAAATTTGAGATAATAAATTTAATTTTTTTACCCCATGTAATATTGCATTTCTCATTCGGTCCTTTTGTACACAATTCTGTTGTATCATGGTGGTAAAGGACCTTACTGCAATTGTTTGCTTAAACGGGTGATTTTAATACTTGTTATAGTTTCATTGATCTTCCTGGAGGTTTTAAGAACTATGTTCAAGGATCTTTTTGACAAAGTTGGGAACTATACAAAACATAATATGTTCAATGTCGTTCAAAGTACACTTTTTTTATTGCTCTCCTGCAAGATCAGGAGTGACATAAAGTCCATTACTCCGTACATACAGAATTGTGTACACTAAACCATATCTATTATTACACTCCATGAAAGTGTTGGAAATGGGTCAAGTTTGCCTTGAATATTATGAATTCTGAACTACAATGATCTAAGTTACTTTAATATTTGCTGGCCTCTTAAATAATTGTCAGAATACTACCATCCAGCGCAGATACTCCAGAGGTTGCTTCAGCTTATTAGAAAGTCCTGGTATTAAAAAGAAAGAACATTGCTTAACTTTTCTTGGTCAAGAAAAAATTATACATGGGTAATTTAACCAGAATATAGAGGTTCTTATACAGAAAATTTCATTTATATTTTATGTATTTATAAACTATTTGATCGAGATATTGCCAATAAGATTACAGATTTAGATCCAATTAAAGATTTTGGGGGATTGTCAGAATTGAATTCAATAGTTCATGTAATCTTTCTTACGTATCATTTTAATTAGGACATTTGAAGATCACGATTGCGTTGAACTCAGAGCTATGGACTTGACACAAATTATTGTAGCATCTCATATTAGTAACAGTATAACTTCATAAGTGTAATAAAAGCACTAGCCTTTAACTTGGAATTGCCTGTTTGAGGTTTGTTTAATGTCGAAAAAGGTTTAATCTGTGTGATGTACTACGGGAGAATAGTGCAATTGTGAAAGTTTTATCAAACTGGGATCTCTACCCACTCACGTAGACGTAAACAAATTGTAAGACTAAAGAACATATGTAACCTAGTAGATATAGTGTTCTGTTCTTTGTATGATTATTCTAACACTAAAATTGTATGTGATTATTCTTTGCACTCGTTTTTGGCATTCTTTCTGCAAGAAATGAACAGGTTTTTCTTCTTTTAATGTCAACAACTTGTTATATTAGGTTTTTTCTAGCTTGTAATATTGAATTTCGTTTATTTTTGATTCACTCTTGACCTCTAATTACTGTGCGATTCATATTTCTGAACAATAACTGTATTTACAGTAATTTTATCCGCAGTTTTAAAACCTTAGCTTAATGACATGCTTCATTATGCTTACTGTAATTGGAAGAAAGTTGTCTAGAATTTTTTTTTTTGTATTTGTACTGAGTCCTTATGCGTCCCACAATTTACAAACAGCCAGCCACTTGATTTGACATTGAACCATTCAAGCTCCTAAGAGAATAAAACTAAATATTCTGCAGATGTCTGCCTTTAGTTAACAATTTGCACACCTCTGGACAATCTTAAAATCAATTATGAATAGGTAGCAACATTTTGGTAAGAAAATATTCCTTTCCATCTCATAAAAACTATCTGCAATGGCAAGTGATCTATAGTGTTGGCTAGTATCCCTTATGCCCTACATGAAGGAAACTCCTTACTGCCATGAAAACTATTATTATTAGAAAGTATTCACGGAGTGACTTGCATAGATAATGTTAATGCCACAAGCAAAAACAAGGTGCCATTTCAGAATTTCCTCTACACATGAAGGGAAATTAGATCCCCAAGAAATTGAAGTCTGTAATCTGGACAAGTTGTATATTAAATATATTAGATTTAATTTGACTATGTTTATCAAGAATGTGAGGTTCTATTCAACAAAAATTCATCCTTCACTCAATGCAGAATACAATGAAACTACAAAAACTTTGCAACAAGATTGAGTCTAAGAAACTACTGTGGTAGAGGAGATAGAGTGAAATAAAATAAGAAAATTATAATAAATAAATGTTTAATGAATCATTCATAATGTCACAAATTTATAATACATTGTAGGCAATGTATGTTCTCCTTTGCAGGCCATTTCTGTCATCAGCCATGTCTTCATTGTTCCCATCATCTTCCTCATTAATATCTTCTACAACATTTTCATCCAGTTCTATTTCATCCCCTAGGGCAATGTTGTGCAGAACACAGCATGCACGCATGGTGTGCACCACCATTTTGATGTCTCTAAATTTCACATGGTACAGCAACCTAAACTTTTGTTTTCAATAGTCCAAAGCAATGTTCAATCAAATACCTATTTGTGCACAATAATCTATTGTAACGCACAACAGCAGGCGGCAGAACCCCTCTTTCTTTATATGGAGTCATGAGGTTTGGAAGACATGGGTAAGCACTGTCGCCTAAAATGTAGTTTTCTCCACATAAATTGCCAATGTTGGAGAAAAGAGGTGACCTCCTAAGGACACGTGCATCATGTACGGACCCTGGAAATCCAACAAACACATCTCTAATCCTTTTCTCATGATCACAGACCACTTGCAGCTACGAAGGAGAAACCAAGGTTGTTGGTACAAGCAGCGCAGAAAAACAACGACAAAGTACAGACAAGCACACACACACAGACAGATAATAGACATATATATAGAACATATACACACATATAGATACGCATGCATACACACAGATATATAATCTATCGAAGTTGACGGTGCCCCTTCAGTGAATAAGTCAATAGAATGCTGCAGTTCACTTCGCAACTCCCGGGCGGGCCTCACCTTCATCTGTGTTTCGAAAATCATGCGAAATTGCCCTAAATCTGACGGCGACTTTTCATTTCAGCTTTTTTTTAAGGAGTTGGTCAGGCTCCTGCGCGACCGGCGTGGGCGGCGCCGGTCTTCGGACAGGACGTCCGTGAGAATTTTTTTCTCTTTCCCATCTTCTGGGGCTCTCTCTGTCATTCCCGCAAAGCATCACACGTCTGACTTTGGCTCCTGTGCCCTTCACCGTTTTTTCCGGGCTCTCCACTCGTCTCTGAAGCAGCGCCCCAGTTTCGTGTGAAAGAAACGGTCACCGTCAACTTCTGATTTACCAGAAATACTTTATTCATAACCCAAATTAATAAATTATATAATGAAATTTTATTGATATAACTAAGCTGCAATTATAAAAATTTTCCTATTACCTGAATAGAATAAAATTTTTTCCTATTTAAATAGGATTCAGGGTCATTTTGGGCTTGTCAATTTTAATGTGAGACCCATCAATTACCCCAATAACTCCTGGAAAGCCTTTATTTTGGAAATGCTCCAAAATCTCTCTCTTTTCCCCTGCGTTTGGCCAGGTTATGACACTTGATGCCAAATTCGAAAAAAAATAAATTGTTTTATGGAGCACCCTGTGCAGGGTGCTAATTGTAACACCGAATCTATCGGCCACATCCCGAAAACTGGCCGTCTGATGGCCCACAACCACAACATTATTAAAATACATTTGAAGGGAGACAATTTCCCATTCCCTCCTGCCTGGTAACTGAAATACTCGCTCCCTTCAAATTTCTCCGCTAACTCCTCCGCAATGTTGCGGCTCACTCTGAAGTGAGAAAAAAATACTTCCTCGTCGTACCGAGGCACCACCGTTTCGACATAGTCGTCGATCTTGGTCCTCTTCCTGGGCAAAATTGCGATCAAATCCTCGTCCGAAGAAATGGAGGATTCAGAAGAATCTGCCCAACTGCTACTATCGCTCATTGTAATATAACAATAAACAATAACAATAAACCGAAATCCAAAAGAGTAATCAACAACAAAAGCGCAAGTCACAGTTTACCAGGTTCGAAGTCCGTAATTAGAAGCGAGGTCAAGAAAATAATAGGGAGCAAATATAGAACGTAACGCGCAAGTAGAATACCAAAAACTGACTGGAAGTAAGCTTTCGCACACGATACGACAATGGTGACATCTGGCAATTGATTCTGCAACTATGAAACGAATGCAGCGGCATCTGCAGACAGATTTTTGTACTTCATTGTTCCAACAGATCCCAGTCCGGGATTCAATTCTGACTAGTTTGTACTCGCGCATGCGCAGAGAGAGAGTACGTAAAACAGTCCCGATTGTTTGCTGGAACAAACCTTTAATCCTACTGTGTATTATGGTCACCGCGGATGTAAACAATACATCGTAGAAAACCCAAATTCATAGGCTTTAAACTGTGAGTTGAAGCTACATCAGAAGGATATGTGTTTATGGATAGAGACGTTTCAGGAGCTAAAACGACGCCACTCTCAGATGTGTATAAAGAACTTTATCTCGAGCCTCCTGTAGTGCTTAGCCTGACTGGGGAATGGGAGGTATTGATCGCGCTGATCAAAACGTAACTTATACCGAGTATTCACACTAGAGAAAAATGGCATTTTCCTCTCCTTACATGATTGATATAGCAGAGCAAAATGCCTCCATAGGTCCATAAGTACTGAGGGGGAGAATTGGACCATCTTACTTTTTTTTCAGTGAGTTGCCATGGCACATGGCACTGATCACAGGTAACCAACAGAACACCAATATAAAAGTAAAACTTCAAATATACTGTAGGACTGGAGATATGGTGGTAAAAATCGTTTGGTTATGTCTCAGGAAAAACCAACCAGACGTACATGAAGTCGTAGGCTTTCGTGGCCGGAGTCATGTGGATGATCTTGGCTGTCCGGGTGAAGCTGCGTCGAAGGCTGTGTTGCCGACGTTTCGACCATCTTGTCGTGGTCTTCCTCAGGGCTGGAATACGCCGGGATGGTAAGCGCTCGGGTTTATATATTGGTGGGGGCCGAATACGCTTGGCTGAAACAGCCTGCCAATCGGGAGGCCGCCCTTCAACATCGGGAGGGGGTCGGGTCAGGTGGCGCGGCGCGTGAATCGAACGGCACGGAACGGTCCGTCCGGTTGTAAGGCGCGGCCGGTATTGGACGGTATGGGCCTGTCCCGCGGTTGGTCAGCAAGGTGCGGTCCGGGATCGGACGGCGTGGAGCGGTCCGGTCCGGTCCGGCAGGAGACCGAACGGTGGCCCGTAGCAAAGGCCGCAGGCATCGTGGACGCGCCAATCCCGCGTCGCCGTTGATGTTCCGGGGGTGTCTGGCGATCTCCATCGCTTCTTTGAGGCGTCTCGGCCACCATCAGTCTTCTCTGGCGAGCACCCTGGTGTCTTCAAACAATAAGTCATGCCCAAGCGTGCTGGGCGACAGCGGAGCGTTCGACATTCTTATGTTTGAAGTGCCGGATATGTTCACGCAGCCTTTCCTCCACCGTTCTACCAGTCTCGCCGATGTAGTCGCGTCCACAGCTGCGAGGCACAGCGTATATTCCTGCTGTTTGGAGTGGCGGGAGCTGGTCCTTAACCCGCACTAGAGATTGGCCGAGCTTTTGGTGGGGCCTTGAAAACAGTTCTCACCCTGAACCGTCTCAAAAGTTTGCCAATGCTGTCTATTATGCCTCGAATGTAAGGCAGAGTCACTGTTGCCTTGTCTTCCGTTTCTGTTTTGCTGGTTTCTCTTGGACCGGTCGGGTGGTGGGTGAGTCGTAGGGCTCTCTGGATGGTTGGCCCGTTATAGCCATTTGCAGCGAAGATCTTCTTAAGGGTTTCCCGTTCTGCAGGTAGGCTGGCCCCATCACAGATTCGGGCCTGCTCTGGTGGCGAGAGTTTTCAGCACTCCGTTCTTTGTCGCAGGGTGGTGGTGCGATTCTGCGTGGAGGTAGCGGTTGGTGTGCGTTTGTTTCTATAAACCGCGTGTCCTAGGGTGCCGCCGTCACGCCTGCTCACCAAGACGTCGAGGAAAGACAATTGGCCATCCTTTTCCACCTCCACGGTGAACTTAATCTTGGGATGAGCGCTGTTTATGTGATCCAAGAATTCCTGGAGGGTGTGTTGTCCGTGGGGCCAAATAACAAACGTATCGTCTACATATCTGACCCACATGGTGGGTTTTAGTCTGGGCGTTTTCCAGTGTTTCCTTCTCAAAGGCTTCCATGAAGAGGTTGGCAGCTATCGGCAAAAGAGGGGAAACCCATGGCCGCGCCTTCTACCTGAGCATATACGTTGCCCCGGAACTGGAAGAACGTGGAAGACAGGCAAAAGTGAGCGAGGTCTGCCCATTTCTGTTGGAAGACTGTGGGCTTCTAATTTGTTTCAGATGACCGTCACTGCCTCGTCAACCGGACCATCGTGAAGAGAGATGTCACGTCGAAGTTGACAAGGATGTCCGTGTTCTTCAGCCGCTTGCCTTGCAGCAGGTTGATGAAGTGGCTGGAGTTCTTGACAACCGACGCAACATCTGTCAGAGGGGGTAGTTTGCTAGCAATGTGGCGTGCCAGCGGATGCGTAGGAGAGTTCATGGCGCTCACAATTGGCCGTAGAGGTATATCGGCCTTGTGAATCGTCGGACGTCCGTACAGCCGTGGCATGACGCTGTTGCCCTTCTTTAGTCGCTGTTTTATTTCCGGTTCAATGACGGTGGCGTTGTTGACGCGGGTTGCGACTTCTCCTCGAAGTTTCCGGACGTGAGTTGCGCTGAAGCGGAGGTAGAGAGGCTCGAGTAGGTGTTGTTATGGCTTCTGACAATTGCCTTTGTCTGCGACGGGGCCGTTGCTGTGTTTGTCATAAGTTTTTCCTTCACCTCAACGGTCTAGCTCTCTGTCTTTTTTGAGTTTTGTAATACTCAGTTCCTCACTTTGTTTTGTTTCGTTTTTATCCAGTTCTGTTTTTGTTTCTCCTTCCTGTTGTGGGCTCTCCGTTTTTTTCTGATATTGGCTTGTGGTTCGCCTCGTTGCTTTCGTTTTTTCTCTCTCTATTTTGTATAACTGTCGGCCTTGTGTGGTCTCTCATTTTTTGTATCACAACTTCTTCCACCTTGTCGCTATTTTCCTCTCTCTGGTTGGTCAGAAAATTTAGGGTGGTATCCATCTTGTCTTGTAGACTCCGTATCATTTCTTCGTGCTGATAGGAGAGTACTGACACTCTACAGGTGTCACAAAGCCATAAGAGTTTACAGCTTTTGCGGCCGAGAATGTCGTATTCTCCTTGTGTTAGTCCAATACATTCTTTGTGCTCCCATTTCGCACAACGACCGCACTTTACTGCGCTTACCGCCGTCTTCTATAGCTTTCGAGCAGCTCTGGCAAGGATACGTGTTTTCACCGTTGCTCAGCTTGTTCATTTTTCTTGAGTTGTTTATTCCTTGGAGTGTACTTTGTGGTTGGAGCGGACTATAGATTTCCAGGTCTTCAAGGTTTCAAATTTTCAAGATGGCTGCTTCGCACGTGTTTAACCTCGAAACTCCGATTCTGTTGCCTGGCGAAACACGTCTCTGTGCCACCTAACCTTTTCGCTATTTTCATGCACTATCACCAAGACAAGATTTCATACGCACTCGTAACTATCACTGGTTTATTTCTCGTTGTAAGCACGTTTCACAGGACTTACACTCGCTTTGCAGAAGCACACGTTACCAACCTCACACCAACCTCATCAAAGGGGTCCGATGCTTCAGAGTGCATTCCAATGGTTCTGCCCTGATCGCCTGAACTCAAAATTCAAATAAGCATTGGAAGTATTCCTATCTATAGCGCGTCCAAGCATTTGATTGCAGTACAGAGCTTATGAAGAACAATGTTGTCACTTCTCAGCAGCGCTACACGCAACATCGCGGTGCTGGATACTTAGATTGACATGGAATTTTGCCAGCTTGATCAACACCTTTCAAAATCCATAAATATTGATTTTTGAAGAAAGAAGCATTGCAAGTAGTGGTTTTGCGACAATTAGTATTCAGACCTTACATGACCTGCTGCCTGTCGAAGTGCGGAAATCGCCGCACCGCCGCTGTCGTCAGGGTTTGAGTTGCCTGAGAGGGCATGCAGTGTGTTAAAAACGGGTGTTTACATGTAAGTTTCTTTTTTCACGTTTCTTAAAAATAGCATTGGTTTACGATATACTTACGACATAGGTAAAATGATTAGGAATAACGTGTTACTGTGCCGTTGAAACTAAAAAGAGACCAAACGGATATAACCTTTGCCATCAGTCGCGAAAGAACGAACGTGCTATAAAATCTAACGTGACTATCTGAATCTGATACACGTTTTTGGCACTGCCGATACAACTTTGCTCGTTGCAGGAAACGCGGAGGTCATGAAAGGTCTTGATGCAAAACGTTTCTAATACACTATTTCTAATACTCCCTAACACTTCAAAATTTGAATAGTATGTGGGTTTTGCTTGGTGTTCTTCCAGCTGGTGAATGTTGAGAATGTTTTCTGCACTCGCTTCCAATATCGGATGTCCCACGAAAGGGGAGCTGTTTTCCCACGGACGGACAGACGTTGACAACTCAGGGTTTCGCCAGTCTGTGAGTGTGAAGGTCACGGAGGACAAAGTCATATTTCCTAGTTTTATTCAAAAGCAAGAGATGAAATTTCGTCTCACCCTGTCTTCAGTTACGTACACTTACAAGCCTGGAGAAAATTAGAAAACCACTTGAACGAAAATAATTTCAAAAAATTTAAATAGATGGCTTAATATTAGAAATTAAAGATTTTTGATAAAAATATAATATTATTATTAGAATTATTATTTAAAAACAGACCTTTAAATGAGAGATAAAAACTGAAATATCAATAGCAAAACAAGTCCAAATCCAGTTGGAACAGGTTGCTTATTCATCACATACTGACCAAGCTTGAATTGTTTTGCGCGAATGACATCATATCAAAGTCAATATTGCAAATTTTCAGTCTCAAGTCATTTTAAACGTCCAATTTATCTACTTTTTAGTTACAACTATAAACGTCCAATTCACAAATGTGAGATGACAGGGATGGTATCAGATACTGCAAGGTTTGTGCGGACAATGCATAATATTCTTTTCGAACCCCAGCTAATAATTCGTCTCATACTTGCGAAAGCACAATTTACGACAGACTACTGGTTGATGTCTTTGGAATTAATGTTGTTAGCTGTAAAATTTCTAATTCATTTTTAGATATGTTTAAATGTATTTCAATGTTTTAATAAGTGAAATTCCAAAATTAATACTCTATTTTTCTTTCACATCGCCTGTTGAGAATCGCTGAGAAGTATTCAAAATCACTGAATGACATGAGATGTTCTTTAGGAGCGCACGAAATATTGTTTTTATTTACCGTCTAACTCAAGAACCATGATTCATACAGAAATGTGGTTGGTCTCATATCAAAATTTGGACTTCCTTGTAATTTCATCCGCTGGGTGTCTGTGCTTCTCTGCAATAATAAAAAAATTTCTCGCACAGTGAACATTTAAGGACGTCAAAGTGTAGAAGTAAGCACTTGACTATCATTTATAATTAATTCATGGAAATTAAACCATCAAACTAAATTACAAAATAACCACCACATTCATAAGAGTTCTGGGAATAACTGGTAAAAAATTTCGGTAAATTTCAAGGACAGGGTTCGGCTCTATTGACGCGCACGATTCGGTTCCGAACGAGTCACTCGCTGCGCCGCCACAGTATGCCCGGCCACACGGCCAAGTGGCCAACGCACTTTCGTGTGGAATCGTGACGCTTCGTACCCGTGTCCAAGTTGAAGGACGAGGCTCGGGCCTTCGGCCCTCGCGTTAACATAAAACATCCTTGAGTCTGTCCAACGCATAATTACCAACGCATTTTATGCATTTAACATATGCATGCAACACATTTTATGCATTAACCATTGTAATTCTCCATTACACATTCGCCCCACACCGCACAATGCACAATGCAAGCACAGGCATCTTCCGCCCCCTGAGTGATCCGTTCTCGTGGTCCGCGCGAGTGAACCAATGCAAGGACAGGCATCTTCCCGCTCCCGAGTGATCCGTTCTCGTGGTCCGCGCGAGTGAACCATGCTGCAAGTGAACCGTGCGCCGTTGTTTTAGTGAGCCGAACCCTGTCCTTAAAACAGCCAAAATTTCAATTGCCTAAGATCAACACAATTGAAGCTATCGTTGAATGAACATGTTAAGTATTTGCGCGTGAAAACAGGATGGACGAGCGGAATAACCCCGGCCTCCTGATTCGCAACAGAGCTGCGGTAGAAAGAGAGAGTCTTATGTAAAATTGTATTGGATAGAAAGAGAGAGGCATTACTCCATAAGGCTCGTACTGCAATCAAATGTTTGGATGCGCAATAGTGACAAAGGACTGGTCCTACCTATACTGCAATTTTCCTCATCTGTCTCTGACACTCTCAGCTGTTTCGCTTCCACCAATCGGGAGTTGAAATGTCGCTCCAGGACGTCACTATGGTTAGGTTCAAGCTCACGATTGGATGAAACCGTCAACAGCTTATTGTGTCAGCCGCAGAATCAGGAAAATCTCAGAATAGTGACAAAGGACTTTAATTCTGTTTTCTTCCTTGGCGCACGAGGGTGTATCAATAAAACGGAAATCTCATTTTTTTTCGGGTTTATTCGTGCGTTCTCGGTTGGGCCGCTAGAGTCGCATGATCGCGACAGTATCGAGCAGTGCTGGCGAACATGCGACTTTTGGCGGCACAACGGAGAACGACGCGAAATACCGTGAGATATTCCATTTTATTGACACCCCCGTGCGCCAGGAAAGAAAAACCCAAGATACTGTTGCAGTACCATAAACTAAAGAGGGACATCTTACTCTATGGCAGTACATACAGTTTCCGCAATTCCCATTTCCGCGCTTAAGAGCCGCATCTGTTATCATAGCCCCGCATGATATATACTGCGATTTCTCTAACTTTGCCCCTCAAGGCCCGT
>JAHLJT010009873.1:0-32474 GCA_031308135.1 Acheta domesticus
GATCGTAAAGAAACAAAAGTATTTTTCTACAAAATTAATGTCAAAGGGTGAACATGAGTAATGACAAGGTCATCCAAAAATTAATTTAGTAAGACTGATTAGTTTTTTTTATATTACAAATGTTATGTTAGGTTTTAGAAATTATCTTGATGCATTCCGAAATGAACATAATTTTAATATTGTAGAATTAATAGTACGTTGAAGTAATTTTAATTCATTGCAGCTTCATAACAATGTGGATAGATGTGTCAAAAGCTGTGTATGTATAATATATTACTGTTGCTTCTTGCAGTAGTGCGATACAAGGAACCCCTTCCTTGAACCAGAAATATATTCCTACATAGTATTGAGCCCGAATATATCATCTGATTTCATCTCCAAAAGCCAAGAAATATGTATGACTAATTACTGGATACTCTGCACACAGGTACTAGTAGGACGGACATGGAAATCCAGGATATAACGGGTATCCTGGATCATATCACGATGCTAGGATATTTCGACACAGCGGCCTAGGTATTCCTCTACATGAGGTGTGATATTAGAGGTGAGATATTTGGGCACAGTGGCTACCCCTGTGTGAGTGGGAGGCTGTGAGCGAGTGGACTGTTATAAATTTTGCCATCTCACAAACCTGGGATAACTCAGAAGGACCACTTCTCCGATTTAGTAAAAAAAACGAACCGGTAGGAGAAGTTACCGGAGGGTTGTGATATGTCACCATTGCTTAATTAAACACAACACATAATTTAACAAGGAATATATAATTACATCAATTAGTAATTGCATAGATAAGTGGAATACAATAATATGCTACTTGAATGAATACTTAAATGTTGAGGGCAGTTGATCTGAAAAGAAAGTACATTGATACCAATACAGTGTTTGCTCACTTGCTGGACGAAGGCTGGATGACGCAGCACGTGACGTCACACACACACACACATGTGCAGCGGGTCTGTGCTTGTTGCAACTTGCAGCGAGCCAACCGCAGACAGCGGTCATTGAGAGAGAGAGAGAGACGGCGAGTGCAGCCTCTGGCACGCTCAGTAGATAACAAGCGTGCAATAATGATGTGCACTGAACAGCACAACACCGTTAAAATAGCACAGCACAATAAAACTGGGAGTCACGAGTTGAATGCTGGCGAGCCAAAACAGAGCAGAAACAGTACCCGGCGGCATGCGCGCAGCACGGCACGGAGCACAAATGTTGCACTAACACAGTCAGTCAATGTCACAATATATGAAGTAGTACACAGTGTGCAGCTTAGTAACAAAGTTAATTATAAACCATGATGGCCGGCTTGGCCCTTACGGAGTGCAAGCGTCCGTATGGCAACGGTAAGTTAAGTGCCATGATGGCGTGAACTCGGCTTATAGAAAAGGCACAAGTATAAAAGAAAAACACGGAGCACAGTCACGTGGTGTTTGCCGGTGATGGCTCAGTAGAGTTTATTAATATTGCGAACATAAGCGTTGCTTGTAGTTCGACAATAAAACAAGTAATTGCCGTTATGGCTTACAAAAACGCGCGAACAGAGCGACGCGGAGTGCACTACCAGAAATCTCGGACACGACTTGGGCACGACTCGGGCACGACTGACTGCTTCTGACGGCGCCAGCGCTTTGCTGCGAACGTTTGGCGCCGATTTTTTGCAGTAGCCAATGGGAGCCAGCGAGACAGATACGTGGGACTCTGTTACTTAAAATTAGGAAAGAAAGGATTTCAGAAAACAAAGTGTAAATTAGGCATGATTTTAAATTATAGAAATTACGCCAATTAACATGAAATTAACAGGAGGGACCTGAGTTGTTATGTTACAAATCAATTGTAACGGCGTCCGCCACGTGCGGCAGCGGCTGAGTACGGCGAATGCCGGGGCGTTAGATTTCCTAAGAATTGGGCCGCAAGCTGCGCTGGTTAACAAAGAGTTGTATTAAAGCGAGGTTCCGAAACCATGTGGTGTGCTACAGTATGGAACATAAGAAAATAAACATATGATAACTTGTTCGGAACACCCTGTGAGACACATCTTCTGATATCTGTGCTCAACCCCACCACATCTGCGGAAAGACGATACAATGAAGCCCACATAGCAACTCGAAACGTTGCAGAGAGAACAATAGGAATATGGAAACAAAGATTTAGGTGCTTATGACGAGATTTGGGACTCAAATTGAAGAACACTGCAGCTGTTATTAGTGCTACAAGTGTGTTGCACAACATTGCAAGAGGCAGCAATGACCCACTTCAGGAAAAGGAAATGGAAAATCATGAAATTGAAGACAATCTACCATTCACGGGATATCAAGGCCCTGGATTGGTAGCTCGCAGACATTTCATTGAAAGACATTTCTCATGAGGAGATGGTTATATAATCATAATAAATAATTCCAATAAATATAAATACTTCTATTTATTTTCTTTTTTTTTCAGCAACAAAAATTTGATTTGCAAATCTTTTATTATTTTGCCTTTTTCATGCTATGCCTTCATTTGGGCCAGTTTTCAAATCCTGGATCTCCTGCAGGTGCTATTTCTTGAAATACAATTGCCCCGATACCTGTACTTCATTTGCGATTTGCTGATCCGCTCATTTCTTTCCGTTTTTTAATTTTTTCCAAATTAAAAACTTGTTGTTGCTGTGTCGATTCCTTTATTTTCTTGACTCTCGGCGACTTAGGCATCTAGTTGGTGTCTTTTTCATTCGTCCTAAACATAAAAAACTAAAAACAATGATTTTTCGTTAAAAACTGTTGACTTTTTAGAGAATGAAATATTTATTTATTAACATTCCAGGCGCGTCAACTAAGGATGTCATTCGTCCCATAAGTGAAGTGCGTGTTTTTTTCATTGGGAGGTGGTGGTAATCTTTCCCCGCTGGATTGCGGCGCCGACCTACCATCGGCAAGCGGAGTTTTCCCCCATCCTAGTACCTCCCATCAGCGAGGAACCGCCCCAGCCGGGACAAGCTCTCCCGACCGGTTTTTCCGGCATGTGTGGTAGTGAAGTGTGTGTGTGTGTGTGTAAGGTTGTGTGTGTAAGGTTGTGTGTGTGTAAGGTTGTGTGTGTGTGTGTAAGGTTGTGTGTGTGTAAGGTTGTGTGTGTGTAAGGTTTTGTGTGTGTAAGGTTTTGTGTGTGTGTAAGGTTGTGTGTGTGTGTAAGGTTGTGTGTGTGTAAGGTTGTGTGTGTAAGGGTTTGTGTGTGTGTATGCGTGTAAGGTTTTGTGTGTGTGTAAGGTTTTGTGTGTGTGTGTGTAAGGTTTTGTGTGTGTGTAAGGTTTTGTGTGTGTGTGTAAGGTTTTGTGTGTGTGTGTAAGGTTTTGTGTGTGTGTGTGTGTGTGTGTAAGGTTTTGTGTGTATGTGTGTAAGGTTTTGTGTGTGTGTGTAAGGTTTTGTGTGTGTGTGTAAGGTTTTGTGTGTATGTGTGTAAGGTTTTGTGTGTGTGTGTGTGTGTGTGTAAGGTTTTGTGTGTGTGTGTGTAAGGTTTTGTGTGTGTGTGTGTGTAAGGTTTTGTGTGTGTGTCTGTTTTTTTACGAGGGCAGGGTAAAATCTTCGAAAGACAGTGCGGGGCCCGCACCCCGCCGCGTGTAGGATTCACAGCTAGTCTGTGCCTACCCACTAAAAACCCCTCCCATGTCTGCGATCCGCTTCCCATGGAACCGCCGTCAGGCATTGCATCACGGGAAGGGTTGATCGGCTTGTAGCTCTGTCTACTTGTGTCACGGGTTATTTATAGATACTCCACGGATATTCTCGGCTACTCCTTCGTAGTTGCTCCTCCTATCGTAGCTTCTTCAAATCTAGGGCTGCATAGTTGGCTACCGCACTCCAGTTATCTTCGGACCTCAGCATCTCAGAGACGATGGTATCAGGAGTCATTACCTGGAGGAGTTGGCGAAGTTCATCCCTCTCCCTAGAAAAACGTGTACAATGAAAGAACACATGCTCCACATCTTCCACCAGTGGTCCACAGGTTGGGCATGAGGTGTCGTCGTCCAACCGGAAGCCAAGTTGTTACGCACGATAGCACCCGTGCCTCGTTAGCAACTGGGTCAAATAATGGTCCACTTCTCCGTGTTTCTTTCGAATCCACTTTGCAACGTCCGGAATAAGGCGAAATGTCCATCTACCAGTAGATGATATAACCCATCTCCTTTGCCACTGGGCCAATGTCACCTCTCTCTCTTCCTTCATGATAATAATAATAAATAATAATAATAGTGACTTTATTTATGAGGCGAGACTCGGGCCATCAGGCCCGCTCTTCCGCCTAACCACGTAATACATACATATATAGATAAAAATTGAACAGTACATTTAATAATTTAAGTAAAATACAACTTAGATATGTCTTGCCCCTGGGCTCACAAAGTGAAAGTAAAAAACAAACGTCCCAACATTTACCTTAAACGGCCGGGAAAACCAGGGAAAACAAAGGAAGTGTGCATGCTCTTCAACGTTGAGCAACAAAATAAAAGATTTAAAATAATTTATGAAGCATTTACTGCGATAATTTATGACGCAAGAGAACATTAAAGAGATGCCCGAGAATAAATTATGAAAGAGAAAAAAATTTCAAAACGTTAGCAAGAAATCTCAATCCATTAAAGAACTCATTAAAAAAATAATAAGTGAGAATGCACACAACCACCCGGCCAGGACGACGGCTTAGGGCCGATTTTAATTACATCAAGAAGTACCAAGGGAAAAGACGCATTCAGTCAGAGCCATGACAAGTGCTGGAATGAATTTGAAATTACAAGTTGATAATACAAACAAAAAAAACTATATTCTAATCTTATATTAAACTTAATTTAAACTAATTATACTGTCGTTTATTAATTACGAATTAACCTAAGAAGTATAAGAAAATACAAATAAAGAAAAAGTTAAAAATGTGATATAAAATGTTACATTTAGCATACAATTTTGTATAATAATAATAATAATAATAATAATAATAATAATAAAATAAAAATTAAAGTAATAATAATAATAATAATAATACATTGAGTACACACTTTCACATCGTACATTATCAGCTCAGTAGAAGAGTATTTAAATGTTTTTTGAATGATCGCAATGTTTTACATTTCCTAACATTTTCTGGAAGGTTATTCCACTCTCGGGTCGTTGCTACTACGTAAGATTTATTATAAAAATTGGTGTTGCTTTTAGGAATATTGCATAGCAAGGATTTCTGGAATCATTTTGTTTTGAGATAAGACATTTTATAAGAGAGGTAAGCAGGTACACCCGTATTTAATATTTTGTAGAAAAGGCACAAACTATGAAACAGGCGTCGACCTTTCAAGTTTAATAAATGATTTGCTTTATAGTACCCCGATATGTGATCATACTTTCTGATATTGTATTGAAAACTAACACATGCATTTTGAACTCTTTGAAGAGGATCAGCGGTTGATTTCTTTATGTTACCGTACACGATATCACCGTAATCAAGCAGGGGGAGTAGGAGTGATTTTACTAGAAGTTCTTTGGTTTTGGGTGGAAGGCATTTGTAAGCACATTTGAGTGAGTACATTGAGGCATACACTTTGCGGCAAGGGTCCCGAGCATGAGGTTCCCAATTTAGAAATTTATCGATGGTCAGACCAAGATTTTTAACTTGAGAGCAGAAAGGAACAGTAGTGTTGTCCAAAATGATTTCAGAAATTTTTAGATTTTGAAGTGTTTTATGGGACCGGCAGGACACAATTATAATTGATTGAGATGTTAATGGGTTTAGCTTAAGGCCGTTTCTCACTGACCATTCAAGTAAAGAGGCCAAATCGTGATTTGTGAACTAAATGAGCCACTTCAGAAGGTTTCCCACTGACATAGATCTGTAAGTCGTCTGCATACATATGATGACTGCACATTGATAGCGCAGAGGGGATATCATTAACATAGATCAAGAAGAAAAGTGGACCTAGTACGGAACCCTGTGGTACTCCGCGTAAAATTGACTTAGGGGACGAAAAAGTATTCTCAACAACTACAGCCTATTACTAAAATAACTTGAAAACCACGATAAGGTATAATCAGAAAAACCGAGGCATTTACTTTTGCCAGAAGCACGTCATGGTCTACTGAATCGAAGGCCTTGCTAAAATCTAAAAGCGTTAATGTTGTTATATTGCCTTGATCCAGAGATTGACGAATGTCTTCGGTGACTCGTAACAAGGCCGTTTGCGTACTTCTACCTTTTCTAAAACCAGATTGCAAACTATTGAGAACATCATTTATGGCGAGATACTTGTCTATTTGTTGACGTACAATTTTTTCTAGAACTTTGGATAATGTTGGTAATATACTGATAGGTCGGTAATCACAAGGATTTAACGAATTTAAACATTTGGGGAGGGGACGTATGTAAGCTAGTTTCCACAATTGGGGAAAGTATCCGGTTTTTAAAGAAACGTTTATTATGTGTGTAAGTGCTGGAAGAGCGTCTTTTAAAACCAATTTTAATTGCTTGGCCGTTATATCGTCAGAGCCTTTTGAATTTGATTTGATCAGAGCCTTTTGAATTTGTGAGGAAACGGAAGTCGGGGGTGGCCTGGACAGAACCTTGAGTCTGGCCGTTACCATCTTATACGGCCGTCCCCAAGAGTCAGCATCCACCTCGTCGCTTAACTCTCTCTCAGCAACGGTCCTTGCTGATCTTGATGGCTTTTGCGAAAGCTCTTCTGGCGGCCATGTGTTCTTCTCTGAGGGTCTCATGATTAGGGCGACCCCTCCCGCGTTGCGCCAACCTGCGCATGCGGTGGCATTCCCTGCGAAGAGTCGCGATCTCGTCAGTCCACCAATCCACTGGAGGACGGCGCTCTTTCTTGGAGCATTTCGTCATTGACGCATCACAGGTGTCAAAGACTCGATTCATAGGCGTCAAAGACTCGGTTCCCACCATATCCTCCGAGTTTCCGACCATCGTGACGTTGCCCTGCATCATGACAGCGAAAGAATCTCGATCGATCGTCCTATAGTTCCACGTTGCTCTCTTATCTTTAGCAGCCCTCACCCTGCACTTCTCACTGACCTCATATACAATAGCTTGGTGGTCGCTGTGTGTATATTGATCACTAACCTCCCACACCGTAATCCTTCTAGCAAGGCTACCACAAGCGAATGTCAGGTCGACTATGGAGCTACGACCATTCATAACAAAGGTCGGGCTGTTACCCGTGTTGCAGAGATAGACGTCCAAACTGACTAGGCTGTCCCCACTCCGTGGCCCATGCATTGAAGTCCCCAGCAATAATAAGAGGTCTTCGCTTTCTCGCATCATCCAATAGCCTATCCAGTAATGCCTTGAACTCCTCGAAGGACTCACTGGGTGCAGAATAAACACTGTAAAAATATATGCCGCACCCCTTGATCCAGATGAATCCATCCTCCGGGACTTGCTTAACATCCTGGACTGGTTTATTACCGCAAATCCACACCGCAGCTCGGTCAGTCGCGTCCGAAACCCATTGAGGACTGTTTATATTCCTATACTGCTCGCACAGGATCGCCACGTCAATTTTCATCTCGTACACTGTCTTGTGCTGCCTCGCAATGATTTAGATTAAGCTGGATAACTCTCATTATCATTCTTTCTGCTCCGTTCCACCTTCTTTATGGCCTCTTGGTAATAGGGGCACTTGTACCTACCAGTTGCATGCGGTTCTCCTGACAGAGACAACAGTTAGGGGTTTTAGTGCAGGTCCTAGCATTATACCCTCCCACTCCGCAACGATGACAGTTTTTGTACCTATCAGGACCTTTGCAGTTACGCGCCAGATGCCCAAAAAAGCCCAACACCTGTAACACCTTGTAGCAACTATCTTCTCTCGAATGCGACACCTAACCCAACCAATCTTAATTCTTTTCAATTGCACCGCTTTCCTGGCTAGATCTGCAGGTAGTGCAATCACCGCTGTTTGGGTGCCGCCGTAGGCGGTACGAAGGGATTTAAGTACAACTTAAGTACTCTGTCCTTTGCCGCCTCCAGATGACTTTCAAAGGCCTCAACAATTTCTTTTCTGTCGTAACTTCATCCATGTCTTTTATCTCCAGGAGCACCTCAGTTGCCAGTGTCTGTACCTCCGCTATTCCATTAAGTTGTTCTTCCCCCGCAGTCTGTAACAGCGCTGCCTTCGAGCCACTCGCAGGTCCCATCTCAAAAGCAAGTCTCCGGTGCCTGTCTTTCTTATTTTAACCACGTTGCGTCCCAGTTCTTCAAGCTCCGGGGCTTGTTTCATGCGTCGCAAAATGTCCGCGTACGTCGTGCTCTCACTACAAGGGCATCCCGATGTTTGGGAATGGAGTGCGATGATTTCTTCCGCCTTGGCTCGACTGTCTTCCACTGGCTCCCGGGTGCTTCATTAGACTCCGGTGGGGTCCTCTGTGAGGTATGCGACTCCTCCACCCTAGGTAGCCCGACTATTCCTGTCGTCTTTCCTTTCCTCTTCAGCTTTTTGGTCATTCTTCTTAAAGGACACCCCATTGACGGTCTCTTCGGGCTCCTTAGCTGTTACTGGTGGTTCTCTTTCGACTGCCACAACTTCATTAAAACATGTACGAATTTCATGCGCCAACTTTTTGATCTCTCCGTGCACATTGTGCCGAGTTTTAACAAACTCTACAAGATCTATGATCTTCTTCTCAAAGATACCGACTACCTCCTGCTTCTCTACCCTTGAGGAAGTTGCCCCTGCATTCAAGTCCTCCGCCATAGCCGCCTCTCGCCGCTCATGTCGTTCCGGCGGATTCGAATCTCCCGCCGTACTGGGTACTTCCTCATCCCGGCCGCTAGTCTGCTCTACCAGTGCGACCGGGTACACATCCGTTTCGCTAGGGAGCGCTGTATGTGGCCCCCTCCTGATTATCCTTACGCCGCCAGGTGACGTTACTCTCACTCCCACCGGGTTTCCACATTCTCCGCCAGGAGGCGTCGCTGTCGCAGCTTGCGTGGCGGTGGCACCGAGCCTCCGGAATTCCACGTCACGCGGGCCGCTACCAGCCATTCTCCTCACAGACCATATTAGACACCTTTACGGATCTGGCACTTGCCACTCTAAAATCCTGCCACTCTGGTACTAGTCACTCTGAACTCGCCGGCTATTAATCTATTAAATTCACATACCTGCCGTTCCGACAGCGGTGGTTAGCCGTCAGAATGTCCGCAAAACGCAGGAGCGGACACGGAGCGCGTGTTAATAGCGTCACCCTCCTGACTCGACTCCAGGTCCTGTGATTCCGACCTTTGATTTTAGGTTCGCATTCAGCCACCCAAAAAAACTAGATAAAATGTTTCATATGCGACTGACGCCTTATGTTACTTTTGGCAAGCTTTTCGAAATGTTTTCACCATTGTGAGAGGACAGACAGACAAACGATTTGCCGTCAATTGTATTTTTTAGTATTAAGGACCCGCAAACTATTGACTACACGTGTTAGAGGAAGTAATGTAGGAAAAAGATTTAACAACCGTTTCGTTACCGGAGTCCAAGAATAAGTCTTTTTTTTGTCAAAAAAATCGCGGAACGATTACAATACTTCCTCTTTTTTAAGCGTACACTATTTTCATAAATTATTTTTCAAGATTTAAAAGAATCCTTTTGTTACATTTTTATTGTTATAAAATTATATCTAAACAATTAACATCGGTTAAACAATTAACATACGTTTTGGTAACATTCTTTTATTACTGTTAGTACTATTTTAAGTTAGGGGATATCGGGGTTAGCTGTGACAGGGGCAAGTTGTAACATCGTGTTTACTGACCGATCCAATAGAGATCAGTTGCTAATAGTTTACATTTCAAACAGATCTCTAAGTCTGCTCCTTGAGTTGCTGCGGGAACCATTGCTTGATTTCCTTATTTACGAACATTTTGTGTTTAACACGTAGTGAAATAAAAATCTATGGGACTGATCCAGTCACCCTTAGCAACAATAAATCAACTACTTAGTATCATTAAAAAACTTACTTTTTAAGCAAAATTAATATAATAATAATAATAATTAAAAAAGTATGTTTTGTCTGATCTATTTAAGGGGTCATAGAAGATCCAAAATGCGGAATTGCATAAAACGCGCCTATAGGTAGTCCTTGTTGTGGCGGCACATTAGCGGTTAGTTTCTAATAAAATAGAATTTTAGACACAAGGGTAGTGTTCCCCGTCCCCTGGCCGACACCCCCGGCCTGCGAACACGTAACAGTGACCCAAATTCAAAAGGAATTTATGACCTGCAGCTGTGCACGGTCGCGCCCGCCCGGAAGTAAGGATCCACTTCCCTTTGGGCGCCCCCCTCTTAAAAATAAACCAGGTGATTTGTTCCTCACAACAAGCAGTTCATGTCTAACTCAATAGGGGAAGCCCAGGAACATTAACAAGCTTTCGTTATCAAAACGAGTGTTTACAGAGGCAGCCCGGGTGCCATTGCGCACGTTCAAGTGCTAAAAGCAAGAGAGAAAGAGAATGACCGGCGTAAGGAAAATTTTAGAGATTTCCTATAGCTGATTGGTGGAAAATTAAATACGACACCACAGATCTAGACCAATCAGGCAACATGTACCAGACGAAGGGGTGAGTTTGGAAACGAGGGAACGATTGGGTGGGGGGGCGAGAGGTTCATGCGAGGAGCGTACGTCGGGAGATGGGAGAGAAAAAGTGGGACTCGAAGGGAGAGGTTCATGCAAGGAACGCTCGCAGGGAGACCGTTATTAGACTCCACATAGTTCCACAGGAAAAGTTTCTTTTTCTTAATTCCGAATTCTCATGGAATCGGGCAGAGCTTTTTTTCGCGGAACGGTGCCAAAGCCAGTCTCTTTCGGACACTGTTAGGCAGTTCACTGAATCTGAGCAAAGTGAATCCGCCATCTAGATTACGGTTATTCAGCCAGTTAAAAACCCGCGAAATTAGTGACAGGCGAATGTTCGCCTTGTAACCAATACCCAGAATTATCTGAGCCACACCGTGATCTGACGCCACTGCCACCGCCTGGACGGGGCGAAGACGTCAGGGAACTTCGGAAACTACACGGCCGGCCCTCAGCCAGCCGCCGCCCTCGCCGCCGCGGCCCAGCCTGTGTCGCCGCCCCAGCTGATGAGGTCAACGACCGGGGAAGCTTCCCTGCTGGCGAAGCTCCACTGCTACCCCTTATAACATGAGTCGCCGAAGAGGCAAAACCCACGCTAATGTGTTCCTTCTTACGCTTTTCAAGCGCAACGAGGACATTGTTGGTCATATTATCGTACAAGCGTTGCCGCGCTCTGGCACAAATTGTAATCGGAATTAGGAACCAAACTTGTTTGTAATTTTAGAATTTATTTTTTCTATTTCTTTAATTTTAAACTTTCTTTTAAATGAGCTCCGTAGGTAGGGTCCTTTTCTTTAAATTTCTTTCAGTGTAACTTCCCTGACGCTCGTCAGAAATAAATTCAGTGCTTATCAGTTTGTTTTTTTTATCTTATGAAGTAGTGACTGCCAACCCCCTTCCACCATCCAATTCAAATGGAACTGGGACCTGACTGAGAGCTACCGCCGGGCCGGCGCAATTCACACTTTGTCGTTCCGACGAGAACGCCGTGCACTGACATTAAGAATATCGACTGTTAGACTTTCTATAGATGAACAGACTTTATTTCTCATGAATACACAAATGCGTGTTCACTCCACTGCATACAATTCAATATAATATAATACATAGCAACCAGCGTCATTGCTTTATTTTCTGCAGGAACACAACAATGAGAGTCCTCGTTGCTACGATGTGCAATGTAATAAACAAAGCGTAACTTCATCTATCATTCCCCCCATTTCGTTCGTAGATCGTTTATCTTATTAAGTTACGGACGAATCATTTTTGAAGTTTATTTCTCCATCATACCAAATTAAGAGATTTTATGTGTTTTATTTTCATTACTGGACTGTACGCTGAGATGTAATCCATCTCACAAGTCTGTCGATATCCATCCAGGACAAGCCTCGCTTTATCCTTAGTCTCACCCTTTACGAGTTTTCTTTTGAATACGAACTTGTTTCCAAGAGGTTTGTGTTCACCTAAAGCTGAAATGTCTTCAATCTGCCATGTTTCGTATCTCTGTAAACAGGCTCATGCGAAATAGCTTTTTTCCAATTTTCCCCTTCTTTCGAGATCACCGCCTCAGCATAAGTCTTCGGCGTTTCCTCATTATGCGAATTCCTTTGACACGCAACTACCGCTTGTAGTGGGAATTTTCATTCTTGCCGACTCTTAGTAGGAATTTTAATTCTTGTCGATCTTCTCGGAGTAATCTCTTCTTCGTTACGTATGGAAGAACGATCTATCATATCATTTTCGCTTGACGCTTCCTCTTCTGTCCCAGTTTCTTTCGCTCCTTTAAAGGAAGTTCGTTGTTCAGCATCTTCGAGAGTATTCGCATTCGTTAGACTCTTCTTCTTCAGATAATTATTGTTGATCAATACAGGTACATATACTCCTTCTGACGTTTCCTCTTGCAATGACGTTATGTTATTCATCTCAAGATTTTGTATTATAACTCCATTCCAAAAAATTGTATTATAACTCCATTCCAATACTATCTGAATGTTCGAAGAATCTGCGTATCCTCTTTCTTCCTCCTTAAAAATCACGTTTCGTGATTCCAGAATTGTCCGTTGATTCAGGCTGTATATTCTGTAAGCTTTCCTACAAATAGCCTACAAATACGCCTTGTTCTGCTCGTGGACTAAATTTCTGCTTATTTTTTCGCATGTTAGCAAAAAACACTTTTGCCCCGAAAACTCTGAAATGTGCCACATTTGGTTAAAATCCCGTCCAGTATTCTAGTGGAACCTTTTTTTTATCGCTCCGAGGTAAGACGTACATTATAGGCATATACCACGGTTCCAGCGGCTTCCGCCCAGAATGCCGTAGGCAACCCAGACCCCAAGAGCATAGTTCTCGCTGCATCAATAATGGTTCTATTCGGCCGTTCGGCTACTTCGTTGCTTTGCGGCGTGTAGAACGGGGTAAGTTCACTTTTGATTCCTTTGGTTTTGTAAAAATCTGTCAAAAAGGAATTCACGAACTCGATTCCATTGTCACTGCGAATGTATTTAACTTTCCGATTCGTTTCATTTTCCCTTTTTATAATTTTACATGAACATTCCTCCTTCTTCTTTAAAAATTCTCCAAAATATCTAAGACTGTAGTCGTCAACTATGCTCAACATATATCTTCTACCTCCTAAGGATGGTGATACGATAGGTCCACATAAGTCGACAAATAACCTTGACAATACATCATTCGATGTTCTTTGCGATATGTTCGTAAAAGGCAACCGCGTAAACTTACCGCGTAAGCATTGATCACAAAAATTATCTCGAATAACGGCGTTCTCCAGTCCACGAACCAATCCTTTGTTTTTCATCACATCTATATAATTATAGTTGATATGGCACAGCCTCCTGTGCCATAGATTTTTCACACTTGCTTTCGATTTAAAAGAGGTTTCGATAACACTCGTTCTTGTTTCTTCTTTATCATCATCTTTTCTCATTTCCTCACATCTTCCAGATTAGATATTATTGCCAGTAGATGTACTTTGTATGTTCTGGCGCACTTCCACTATCTCAATGAATTTAGTCACAAAAAATGTCCAAATTAAATTTGAGCAAGTAGTTGCCCAATGCGCCAAGAGAAAATGTAAGTGTAAACTAAAATCTAATTTTAACCATATACTTTTAATCATTTGACCCACTGTATTTTTGACCATATACTTTTAATCATTTGACCCACTGTATTTTTGGCCATATACTTTTAATATTTGACCCACTGTATAATTTTTGACCATATACTTTTAATCATTGGCCCACTGTATTTAATAACAAGAGCAAAATACCCCCTTATTTCGTTTCTACAATCCTCATCTAAGGAGCTCCTATCTGCTGTTACTCTACTTATCCTTTTTGCCATGCCACGTTTTACACGTCACACAACTTACGAGTAGCAACACAACTTTCCGCTCCACTAGACAAGGAAGAGAGAGAGAGTATTTTGAGAATAGGTCATGAACTCACTTTTCCGCCTCAATCAATTCTTAGTGTTAACATATATGGCCAATCAGAATCCACCTTGAATTGAATCGACGGAAAGTGTATTCTCAATAAATATGCGCCAACCCAGGATTCGAACCCGGGTCGGCTGTGCTCAAAGCCACTGCCTTTGCGACCGTAGCTACTGAGCCAATCCATTGTAGGACGTATAAAATTCTATATATGTTACACAACGATCAGCACTAGCGTAATCTATCAGCGAATGTACAAACAACGTGGAGCTGCTGTATCTTCTCTCTCTTTCTTACTCAAGGTCAACCAACGCAGCGCAGCATTGAGTCAGCATCGCGCGCCGTGGAAGCATGCCAAGCTTACATTACATAACTTCCGCGATTAAATACGTCCGATTAGTTTTATGGACAGACTATCCATAAAACAACTATATAATTAGAATTGCAACTTATCTAAAACTTTTCAATTATTTTCTCATTCTCCAAATCATAAATCAATGTTTTGTCGCCAAGTAGGTTAACATAACAGCAAGTATTAGCAGGCATATTACTCGAAAGTGTTCCACAAAGTTTAATATTATTTCTAAAGTTAATTGTTTCTCTTTTCCTCTTGCTAGCATTTATCACAAAAATAGGACTTTTGTCAATAAATGTTTCAGGATCTAACATCATTCTCGTCCTCTGTTTAACAACTCTTTGAAACGCTGTGTATGCCTCATAAGCATTTAAATACATTTTCTTATTAATATCTAAATTCCAAAATTCAAGAGGAAAAACCTCATTCTTACTGTTTTTCAAATACAAATTTTCTAGTTTACAATGATCGAATAGACTAGAGTCAGCATTTTGATTTTCTTTTCGATTGGTTTGAAATACGACGAATACAAAATCAGGCATATCAAATTCCTTAGAGTTGAATTGCGTTGTTAAATCTAGTTCAAATTGTTTACCATTTAAACCTGAAAATTCAATACATTGATTAGTTCCAAATGTTATAGATGTTTTTCGGTTCTTTAACATCGTTCCTCTTATTTGATCAGCATAGTTAGATTGATAAACAACAATAGGCATTTTTACTGAAATGTTTTTAATTACAATTTTTCCTTCTTTTGGTGTCGTTGATGCATCACCCCATCTGAATAAACAATTATCATCATTCGCACCGCGTCTAAAAGAAATCTGTAAACCTCCTTTCCACATTATTTCCTAGTAATCTTGAAAGAACCCAAATAGCAATTTAAGCGGAAAGAGAATTTCATTTTCCTTTCTTTGAATTTTCTCACCAGTAAAGAAACACATGCTTAACTCTTTTGTGTCATCTGACGAATAATAGGATCTAACCATAGTAGTTGAAACAATTCCTGGATGATCAATTCTTTCAATAATTGTACCATGTTTCCTAATCGTTATATCTGAAAACATATGAGGAAAGAAATTTTCCACCAGTTTAATATTTGAAGGGTAAGTAGTAAAATTTGACCCATCATCTTTATGAACAACTTCGAATTGCATATAGCAATGAGCGTGGTGAGGATAACAAAACCCATCACCAATATTTATGTCAAAGTCAATGTTTTGATTGTACAAATTGATATTTCCTTTTGTTCGGTCATTTGGTGGAAATGACTGAAATTCATAACTTTCTACCTTCTCCATTTATTATAAATATTTTTTAATTTTTATGAATATTTATCCATAAAAAGACATTTTCATTCTTCACTCTTCAGTTTTAACAATTACAGTCGCATGAACAATTAACTTGTAACCAGCCTTATATCCTTTACCCTCTTTAACAGTAACATACAACCGATCACCTTTCTGGAAATAAACTTTAAAAGGATTAAAATGATTAAGACTTCTTTTCAATGACTCAGGTGGTCTTGTTACATAAATCTCTAAATCATCTCTTAGTATGTTTGTTGATATACTTGTCACCCAACCATTATACATAACTTCGAAAAAGGGCAAACCAAAAAATTCAAATTTCCCATCATCTTTTAAAGTTCCATAAAGCACAAGAATACTTGTAATGTTCTTTTGAAAATAGTCTAAAGGAATCGGGTCTTTTAATTCCATTGGTTCAGGAAGTTCAGTAGGTTTCTTCTCTATTATCTCTTTCAATTTATTTATTTCTTCATCTAGCTGAGACTTAATAGCCATATCGTTCAATGATGCTATCTCTTTCAATTGTTTTATTTCTTCATTTAGCTGAGACTTAATAACCACATCGCTGTCTAATATGCCTGCTCCCACTTTCCTTAATAATTTACCATGAAAGTTATAATTTCCAGATGAACCAACTTTAGGTAAAATTGCTATTAAACCTTCTGTTTCTTTTTTGTGGTCGTTCATTATACTTTCCATTTGACTTTTATTAATAGCATCTGTCGGTTCAGTTCCATCTTTCAAATGAGTAATTTTATTCCTCTTCACATTAATACGTTCGGATTCGAAGTTTAAATTCTTCTTAACAGCACTCATACTCCTACTCATTTCTGTAACAATACGATCTCTTTTAATTAAATCATCTGATAGTTTATCTATGTTTTCCTTCAAACTACGAACTAAAGAACCTACATCTGATAAGTCAACTTCCTTAGAACTACCTTCTTCTGACTCATTACCAAACACACTTAAATACATTTATTTAATAATTTTTTATGGATTTTTACCCATAAAAGTTAAACTAACATATTTAATACCTCATCAAAACTCTTATCATTAGAAAGCTCATTCAAAACAAATAAACACAAATGTCCGCAAATAACAGTATTAAAATCTTGAATCCTTTTGTCATTGTAAAATATTCTTGTGTTCTTCAAATATGTAACTATTTCTTTCGAAGGTCTCCCACCATAAGAATCAAATATATATGAAACATTTCCTTCTTTCCAATAACAAACCCAATGTGTTCCTTCGTTTCGTGATTCATCCAAATTGACTACAGCACACTCATTTGTTAACGGATTATTAGGAAGTTCATCAGCCATAAAAACACCTCTAAAATTATCTTACTTTGCATTTACAGACCTCCAACAAAGCGAGCTTCAGATTATTTCACTTTCTTGGAAAATCTAGAGATAATTCTGAACAAAATTAGTAAACTCTCTTTTAAATCCATTGTTGTATGTGGAGATTTCAATATTGATTTTCTGAGCGAATCCCACGAAAAAGAGCAGTTTCTCAATTTACTTCATTCTTTTAATTTAGACATTACAGTGAATGTACCTACACGGAATACGCTTAAATCACAAAAAGCATTGGATCAAATTATAATTAACAAAACCACAACTACATATGAAATAATAACGAATAATCTAGGATACAGTGACCACGATGCACAAATTCTTACAATTACTAAGAACATAAACACTGACACAATAAATAATACACGCATGTGCAGAGCATTCACTAAAGTTAATATAAAATTATTTACGGACTACTTGATGAAGGAATCATGGGACGAAGTTTATAACGCTGTTGACACAAATGAAAAATATAATTTATTTTTCTCCAAGCTTTCAATTCATTTTAACGCGTGCTTTCCTCTTAAAAAGAGAAAATTAAACATTTCAAGCAAAAGTAATACTTGGATCACACAAGGAATTAGAACATCGTGTAAAAACAAACGTACGCTTTACTTTATTTCTAAACATCATAACGTATCACCCGGTTTCCATATATACTTCCGAGAATATAAAAGAATTTTAAGAAAGTAATAGTTCAGGCAAAAATAATGAAAAATAGTCAGGACATTTTGAGCGCTAGTAACAAAACTAAAGCAATGTGGGATATTGTAAAAAATACAACCACATCATCTCGATACCTTGTAGAGAATGTTATTTTAAAGGATAATGAAAGAGAAACGAGTAATCCGGAAAAAGTTGCCAATCTCTTCAACAAACACTTTTCCAGAATTGCGTCTGATCTCACGAAGGGACTAAAATCACAAAATTCAACATTTTACACTTCCCAAAAAATTTCAGATACGATGTTTATTCCTGAAACTTCTCCCAACGAAATCCTCAGAATAGTCAGTAAACTAAAAAATAAATATTCATCTGGTTTAGATGAATTTCCGGATTGTTTATTAAAAACTTGTGCACCTGCCTTTATACATCCGTTAACTCACATTTTCAATGCTTCTTTATGTACAGGAATATTTCCAGATATTTTCAAAACCGCAAAAATTAAGCCACTTTTTAAAAAAGGGAACAAAAATGATATTCAAAATTACCGGCCAATTTCTCTTTTGTCAGTTTTCTCAAAAATATTAGAAAGGCTTTTCTACTTACGAATGGAATCATTTCTCAGGAAAAACAGAGCGTTTTCAGACTCACAACACGGTTTTAGTAAATCAAAATCTACGGAAACTGCCATTTTTTCTTTTCTCAAAGATGTTGCTTCATCAATAGACCAAAATGAAATACCCATTGGAATATTCTTAGATCTCTCGAAAGCTTTTGACGTTATTGACCATAAGATCTTGCTCTCAAAATTACCTTCGTATGGAATTCGTGGTATTGCCCTAGATTGGATAACTTCTTACCTTAAACATCGGACTCAAAGAGTAGAAATACCATACTGGCAGGAAAGGACATTACATACTTATATTTCCAATTCTTTGCCAATTGTGCATGGGGTCCCGCAAGGTTCGATCTTAGGTCCTATTCTCTTTCTGTTATATGTAAACGATATGCCCTCGTCTATTAAAAATGGAAGAACGGTTCTGTTTGCTGATGACACGAATGTTCTTTGCAAAAAAGAAGCAGTAAATAGTACAATTTCAGAAGTTTCAAATTGGTTTAATAATAACAAATTAATTGTTAACGAAAGAAAAACTGTTTCAATGCATTTTTGCATCTCAAATCGGAAATCGCATGTTCCATTGAAAATGAACAATATGCAATTAGCTGATGTTGAGGCAACAAACTTTTTAGGTCTTTCAATTCAATCAAACCTCAAATGGAATGTACATATAACAGAATTAAACACTAAATTAAGTTCATTATGCTATGCATTCAGAATTCTTTCAAATTCTGTCAGCCTTCATGCAGCTCGTTGCGTTTATTTTGCAAATGTGCATTCCCGCCTGAGATATGGCATAATATTCTGGGGAAGCTCATCCTGTAGTATTCAGACCTTCAGATTGCAAAAGAAAATTATTCGAATAATGAAAAAATGCCTTCCACGTGATTCCTGCAAGCCTCTTTTCATTGAGCTGGGAATCCTACCATTGCCTTGTCTATTTATTTACGAATCTGTAATATTTGTCAAAAATGACCTACTTAACGGAGGGAACATATTTTCATGCAATATTGATATTTACAATTACAACACACGCCGTAGAAATCACGTGCATCAAGTGTCAGTATCAACAGCTCAGTACAAGAAATCAACATACAATACATGTACGTTACTTTACAACGCATTGCCGGATGACATAAAACAATTAAAGTCGGTATACAAATTTAAGTTAAAAGTAAAATCTTTTCTGCTGCAAAACTGTTTCTATACAATTAGAGACTATACTGATCGTGAAAAAGAAAAATAATGTAACAAAACAAAGATATATAATGAATTAGTTTATGTTTGCATTGTATACATTTAAAAAAATATTTAATACGCCTGTAACAATTAATGTACTTCAGCTTCCGGGTCAATGACCCCCATCTCGATCAGGTTTTTGTCCAGTTTCCCTGATCCATAGAGCAAATGCTGAGATGGCCCCTTGTTTTGCTTCTGGACGTAAATGTAGCTTCACTGTGCGCACGTTTTGTTGAGCACTCCTTTTGCTTGTAGTTCATTTACAGTTGAAATTGATTTTCTATAACTCGGGAAAAAACATTTTTCAAATATCTTTATTTTTCTTAAATAATTATTTTCTAAATTAATTTTTTCGTTTTCGTTGTTTTTTTTTTTTTTTTTTTTTTTTTTTTTTTTTTTTTTTTTTAAATAAAATTCTGGCCCTCAAGAAAATGTGCGCAGATAAATTTCTTTCCCCACACGTCATATACAGTTTTTACTGTTTTTTGACTAAATAAATAAATAAATAAATAAATAAATAAAAAATTCTTTATATTCATTTTCCTAACAATTTCAACAATATCAAAATTAGACAACGGACTCAGTTTTTTGCCTTTGAGTTTTTTGACTTCTTAATTCCAGTACCTTTCTTCTCCATAGCTAAGTTGTGTCGTTTCATTTCTTCAAGTTCGCTCTTATTTTTGTGAACGTCTGAAACGGTTTTAGCAATAGCAGCAGCACCACCAGCAACACTTCCTATTGCACCGATAGCAGCTAAAATTGCAGGTATTGTAAAAATAAAACCACCAACATGTTTCTTTTCTTTTACTAATTTTTTCATCTGTGCGACACTTAAAGTTAAAGTCATACCTTGACCCTTTGCTAAACATTTCTCTTTTTCGCTTATTTGTTTCTTGGTTAAAATGTGGTCAATATTCATTACTCTCAACTCATTCTCACTCAACTTAAACGAAGCTCCATTAACAGCCATTTATTTAAAGAAAAAAACTTTTATGAACCATTATTCATAAAAGCATAATCTAAGTTTAACAACTAACTATTTATAAACCCCAACCCATTTTCCTTTTCGTATACATAATACCAGCAACACCTGCCGATGCTAATTTTTCTTTCCAATCTGAATCTTTACTAAATACATTAACTAATGCTTTGTCTTGTAGAACTTTATCTGCTTCGTGTCTTTTGCTTAATTCTTTGTTTTCGTGATAAGCTATATCGTGTTCTTTACAAGCCTCATCTAAATTATTAATACCTTCATCACCTCTTTCTAAGCGTTCTTTTAACTTAGGAAACGGCCCGCAGTACCTGTATCCAGGAATATGAAGCTCAGGCATTTTAAGATTATTTAAAGCCCAATTAATTATTCCTTTACCATATTTCTTATTTTCCCAGAACGATGGTGGTAACATGTTTAAGAATTTTATTACGTATGATGTGCCTTTAGTACGTACGTATGATTATTAACTACAAAATCATTGAACTTGGAAGATAGCATTTTCATTATAGAGACTTTTTCATTTCGATAATTATTATTACCTGCTTTCTCTTCCCCGTCGATAACAGCCAAACGATCAATTAAGTCTCTAACATCATTCATCCAAACATATTCAACAGGTAACTCATTATATTCTTTCACAAAGCCTTCTCCGCTTTTTGGTGTTCTTCTCCTTGGTGTACTAGTTTCGAAACTTGATTCTCCTTCGAATGTTGAACTGCTTTCGTTTGTGCATGTTTTTCCTAGAATGTGCTTAATTATTGATTTGTATTTCGCTCCTTTACTTGCTCTCGGTTTACCTTTACAAAATATTGCATTTGTTCCAAGTAAAATTTCAGCATAATTCTGCATATCATCTTCTTCAAATTTTGAGTCAAGATCCTCCATAGTAATATCCTTTTGAGTAAGAAGATTCATTAAACCATTAGTGGCTTCATATGTTTTTCCTAGTACACTTAACTGATCAATTTGTCTTCCACCAATTGTTAATGTGCTAAATTCTACAGGTTCGTCACCAATATATTTTTCTGCACCTTGTGATTTTAAGCCGAAAGTTTTGTCGTTGCAGTTGTTCAGGTATTTTAATAATCGTAATCCTATAAACGGTTTTCGTTTTGGAGTTGCGCCAAGTTCTTGTGATTCTTCATCTTGTTGATAATCACGAGCCATTTGGTTTGCTATGTATTTCATTTCTCTTTTTTGAGTTTCTTCTGCAAAATCACGAAGCACGTTATCTACTTCCGATTCGTTTAATGTTCTGTTGACTTCCAAATGTTCACTTGTGTTTATTAATGGATACTTTCTAAATGGAACAAGTTCTTTACTTTGATTTTCAATAGCCTTATCTAGTTTGCTTTCAAGTCTTTCGCCAAGGTTACCAATTGCATCAATCATCGGTTGTTCCTGTTTTTTGTATTTATCATACTCATCAACTCTTTTGTTTGCCCAACCTCTAAATCTATCTCTTAAGTATTCTCTCATCTTCATTGCTTCTTCAGCTTTTTTCACATCATAAGGATTCTTCATCTTACTAGCCATTTATTATAAAGAAAATAATTTTAAAACGTAAACATAACATTAACATAACTTAAAAACAACCTAAACACATCTATGTGAAAAGAAAGTCTTTAATTTTGTTACGATATTTACCATCTTTTAGTTTTCTCGTCATATCAATGGTTATAAAACCGTGGTCTTCATCCCAACACTCACTACACATACTTCTCAATTCATCAAAGGTTACATCACCGCAAACAAAATCATCATAAATGTGTTTTAAATTAGTGTTGTCTTGTCTAAATAAACATAGAAAGTTCACATTGTCTCTTACACATTGTTTTGGTACTTTGGTGTATGTTTGAGCTAAATAAAAACAATCAATATTCTTATGTCTACCACGTGTAAAGAAATCACGCACATTATTTTGATTCACTAACATATAATCATCAAACACTACTACAGAATTACTTTTACAATCGTCAAGGGGCATATCTTCTCTCGAAAATGTTGCAATTGGATGACCTACATCATTTTCAATTGAATTGTAATAGTCTTGTAATTGAGAGTACTTTGGTTGATTTAAGCTTGTCGAGAATATATATAAGTGTTTACCCTTCCAATCTAACCACCCAGGAGAAAGAATAAAATTGTCAATCATTAAAGTGGATTTACCGCAATTAGAAGGACCAACAATTAAACAACGAATTGATTCAGGTAATAGCTCACCGTTACGTTTTGTTTTTTGTTTTTCAGGTAAGCGTACATTAATATTCCAATCAACTTTCTTTCTTCTACTCATTTATTATAAAGCTTTTATGGCGACCAAACCATAAAAGAATGTCTAAATCAAATCATCGATCAACTCTCCTTCTTACAAGCTCATGCAGAAACTCATGTATCAAGTGTATAAAAGAAAAGAAGCAATTTTTACACCTACTGTTTCGATTCTCATCGTCAAGCTCTTCTCTACTCATATTTATTTTAAAAAGTTTTCACAATTGAACATTCAAAACAGCTGTTACATTAGCTCCATCAAAATGGTATTTTTGGTAATTTTAAATTGATTATTGATAAAGAAACTGGTTATTTTAATGCTACTAAACTTTGTCAAGATGGAGGTAAAAGATTTAAAAAATGGTTTGAAAATAAAGATTCGAAAAAATTAATTGATTATTATAGAGTAACGTCAATCCACTCATTTATTATATCTATTTTTTTATTTTAAAGGTATGCCAATTAGACTAAAGATTCAAGCTGTAAGAGAACTGTTTTAAAATTATCAACTACTTGCGCCACTGTTTCAGGTTTACTTTTACATTCTATTCCAAACGTTGAAAAATTATAATTAACAACTTTAACCAATGTGTTTGTAAACTCATTAAAAAGGAATACTTTGTTATCTTTAAAGAAATACAATAACCCATCAACATATCTAAATACAGAATCGATATTCGCGGGTATGCCAGGAAAATCTCTAATAAAACCATATCGTTTAATCGTGTAGTTACATTCATTCAGTTCAAGATAGTAAACATCATCATAAAAAATAAAAGTTGATCCTGTGTAGGTATTTACAACCCCATTTAGTTTGGTATTTGATTGAATCCCTATATCAGTCAAGGGTTTTGGATAACCATTAACAAGACGTAAGTCCGGAAACGATATCATGTATACCATACTATTTATAAAAAGAACAACTTCGCCAGATGGACGTTGATAAATAGAAGTAATATTTTCAAAGTTGTCTGGTAAAAAAGTTAACCATTTGTGAATATTTTGAGGATTATTTAACTTTGGTTCGCTAATTTGTTTTATCCAAACCCACTCTTTATGAAATATGTACATCATCTCTTTAACAATCAAATAAGTACTAACGTTCTTTAAATCACATAAGTTTGGTTGTTGAGCAGGTATTTTAGGTCGCTTTGGATGTTCAGGTGGTGGACTAGGTATTGGTTTCGGTTGAGGTATTTTATTTTTAATTCCATATAGATTTTGAATTGCTAAAATGTCGTCGAGATCTAAACTACTAGTTCTATCATTATAAAACGCATACATAATAGCTTGAGGATTACTTGAATGTTGAATACCAAGCGCGTGACCTATTTCGTGAACTAATACCTTAAACAAGCTAATTTGACCGTTTGAACTATTACCATCGTTTTTCAGATTCCATAATTCATCAGTATCAATATGAATTTCAATAAGATTGTTTTGAGAATTAGGAAAATAAGCGTGTGCAAGTACACCACCTCTTCCATTAAATTTGGTGTTGCAGTATTCTCTCTTCCTTTGAAACATATGTTGTCCTTGCTTGTTAGATATTAAAATGTCTGGATTATTTTTGTCATGGTTAAAAACGAGATTCGTATGTTGTGCCCACATATCGAAAGCTTCCTGAGTCAGTTTTAATACCTCTTCGCTTCCTAAATAATAATGCCATTTCAGTGTGTTCTTTAACCATTTTTCGCGACGCACATTAAATTCAAGATTATCTTCAACACCACATCTTGGTGAATCAAGTAGCATTAGTGTTTCAGAATTCATTTGTCCATTAATACTTAAATTGTAAAATTCTTGAAAAACCGATAAAGATTTACTTAATGTATCTGCATCAACCTCACTTAAATTAGAACTGTCTTCCAAATATCCATACTCATAAAGTTTATTGATAACGCATAAGGTCTTGTTTGCATCGCAAACCGTAATAAGGAAAATCATGAACAAAAATCGTAACATATTTATTTAACAAATTATTTAATAAATGTATTGTGTAAAGTGTAAGAAACAAACTGATTTTGTTAAAGGTTCTCTAAGAAAGGAATTAACATCTAATGGTAGGTTTATGCATAAAAGTACTTGTAACGAATGTGGTTCTATAAAATGTCAGTTCGGTAAAGGAATTAAACAGGAATATGTGGATGTAAAGATTAAGCAGGAGTATGATCCAATCGAAATTAAACAAGAACAGAAGCCAATTAACATTAAGGAAGAAATTGTTAAAGAATTACATAAACCAACAAGACGTAACTTCAAACGAAGAAACATTATTACAAATGGAATTGATGATCTTTGGCAAGCTGATTTAGTAGAAATGGATAGTGGAAAACTGAAAGGTATTTCAAAAATTAATAAAGGCTTTAAGTACTTGTTAACTATAATTGATGTATTCAGTAAGTTTGCTCGGGTTATACCTTTAAAAGATAAATCTAGTTCGAATATAATAAATGCATTTGAAACAGTGTTTAAAGAACGAATACCAAAAAACTTACATACAGATGAAGGAAGAGAATTCTATAACAAGGATTTTAAACAACTGATGAAGTTAAACAATATTAATCATTATTCGACACATAGCGGTATTAAGGCTGCTGTAGTTGAAAGGTTTAACAGAACATTGAAAGAGAAAATGTTCAAAGCGTTCTCTATGCAGGGATCGTACAAATGGGTTGAATTGTTGCCTAAACTTGTAAGTGAATACAATAATACAGTTCATTCGACTATTGGTATGAAACCTAAAGATGTTAGTAAAAAAGATGAGCAAATGTTGTTAAATAGTGTGTTTAAGCAGCAGTGCGCTGCTGTTAAAAATAAGTATAAGATTGGAGATAAAGTTAGAATAAGCAAATCCAAAGGCTTGTTTGAAAAAGGTTATACTCCTAACTGGTCAACAGAAATATTTGAGGTTTATGAAACCATACCATCTAATCCGCCAACTTATAGGATCAAGGATTTAAACGGAGATCATGTTGAAGGTTTGTTTTATGAACCTGAATTACTTAAGACAAAATATTCAGATGTTTATTTGGTTGAAAAGGTATTGAGAAAGAAAGGTGATAAAGTGTTTGTTAAATGGTTAGGTTTTGATAGTTCTCATAACTCATGGATTAATAAAGCAAGTGTAGTTGTTTAAATTTCTTTTATGGTTAAATGCCATAAAAGAGCGATCTTAAAACAAAAAACATTTATTCATCATCTTCTTCATCTTCACTGCCACTAGTTTTTGGTTCTAATTGTTTTTCGTCTGATTTATCTGTAAATTCAATCTTATTGAAACTTCTACCTCCACTCAATTTGATTTTACCTTCATAAACTAGATATAGTTGCTCTTTACCTGCGTTAATTATATTTAGAGTTTCTTCATCAAACAGTTCAATATAACGATCTGGTAAAAACATCTTGAAGTCGCGGATGAAAACAACAATCTTATTTCCAAGTTTAGTTTCTTCTAATTCGATCTTTTTGATTAATAGTGTTTTGTTTTTTGGTATTTCGTTTAGACTCCTGAATTGAACATTGGGCTTGTTGATTTGATTGAGTTTATTAATAATGGACTCCATGATCCTATTTATTATATAATTAAAAATATTTTTTAAAATCATTTTTTGTTAGTCAGAATCAGATTCATATCGAGTTCTAACACGTATTTCACCTTCATAGTCAGAGTCAGAGTCAGTATCCCATTCACTGTCAGAAATAAACGAATTATTAAAGTTATACTCATCACTTTCAAATGGTGTAACTTTTAAAAGATTTCTACATGTTGGGCAGGTGTTGTTATTTTGTAACCAGGTTTCTAAACACGATTCACAGAAAAAATGATTACAAACTGTTTTACCTTATTAGCACGACGTCTAACGAACAAACATATGCTACAAGTTTTTCTATTTTTCCCAACACTTTTATACATACTACGATTGAGTCTTTCGATTACGGCATTAGATACCTTATTATTATTTATTAAAGTGTTCCAATTAACTTTAGTTGCAAACTCTATAATGAAATCATCTGAAAGTTCTTGGTTAGAGCAAACAACATCCCAATTAACTTGATCTTTAAAGTCTCGAATGAATTGTTCACTTAACTTTTGATATTTACAAACTGTATACCACGTATTGCTGTCGTAATTGTTGCTGAAATCTCTTAAAAACTGTTCTGAAAAGTTTTTCCTGAGCGTTAGAATTATTGACCAACTGCTTGGGGATTTACATGTATATTTATCTCTAAACTCTCTGATGAAATCTTCTGACACTTTTTGACATTTAATGAAATGTAACCAATTAAAATCTTTATCTTTAAATTCTCTGATGAAATCTTCGCTTATTTTTTGTGAACAGCCAATACCATGCCAATCAACTTTGTGACTGAACTCTCTTATAAAGGTTTCTGTAAACTTTTGATTATATGACATTTCAGACCAATCTAATTCGTTTTCAAATTCTCTTATGAAGTCTTCTGAAAGGTTGGGATAAGCTGATACTTTTTTCCATTTAATGTTTTTAGTTCTAAGTGTTTTCATTACATCATGTCTTAATTCTTCATCATCATAGAGCTTTACTAGTTTATCGTTTGGTACAATCGTTAGAAGTTTATTAATAATGCTTTGTTGACTCTTTACCAAAGCGGTTAGGTTATTTTGAGGTTGTTGTTTGTGTTTGTTGATTAAGGCTATTAGATCTGTTTTTCTAAGGTTTGAATAACCATGGATTCCATTTTTTCTACAGTATTGTTTAAGTTGTAGGGTAGATTTATTCTCCATAACTATCATCTCAATATTTATCTTAAACATATTTTATTTTAATCATTTTCGTTCATTTTTCGGGGGTTAAAGGTTTACATATCTTAATTTTTTCAATTGTTCAATTTTATAATGTCCCCAAGGTAATGTGTTTATTCCATTTGGTAGTATGTATCGTTTATCATCTTTAAAGCTGAGTGCGAGTTTGTTTACTTCTATTGTATGTATTTCATGTTTCTGACTTCGAATGAGTCTCATCGTTTTATAAATTTCAGTTTGTTTATCTAAGCATGATTTATAGTCTTCGAACTTTAATTCATTTTTCACAATACATTTCTTAATTCCTTTAGCCTTTTGATTTGACCAGTTTCCGAATTCATAGCATACATCTTAGACCTCAAGCCGACAAACTCTTTCATGATTTTTCCTTTAAGTTCATCTTTCATTTTTCCTAATACTTTCTTATTGACTTGGGGTATATTGTACGGGTTGTCGATTGGATAGTCGCTTGTGTCGAAGTAGTTAATCATTTGTTTTACATCTTGATAAAAGTCATCAGTTTTAATTTCGTATGTAAGAGAATCGGTATCCATATAACAGATTGAAATATTGTTTCCGTATTTAGGTTTCATTATGTTGTAATGGAAGTCATACATTAGTTCTTTAGATATATCGAGAATACACATTCCAACATAAATAGGTTTGTTAAATTTGATTTTTGTTTTGTTCATATGAATTGCTGCAAGGTGTTCTGTGTATATGGTTCTGTGTTTGAAGTTTGGTTTGGCAATGAGTTTATCACATAACTTAGGATTCGAGATTAATCTTATATCAACTCTATTACGTATGTTTTTCCATTGTTTTACCGAATACAGAATTATTCATAAGTTTGTAAAAGTCTTTTTCGAAATCGTTAGTTGCTTTGGTTCTCATTTGAGTGTTAAAGTCAATATAATTCTTCAACCAGTTAGATTGTTTAAACTTTATTACTCTATGGATTTTCTTTAGTTTTAGTCCTAGTTTTAAACACTGTTGTAAGTTTCTATAATGAATGACATATTTTTCTTTGTTATCTAATGTTGTTAATAATTTCGGTTGGTTAGAATCAGGCGGACATTTGTTTTCTGGTGCTAATGGAGTCTTTATGGAAATCGTGTAACTGTACAGGATATTCTAAATCAACCTCTAGGATGTAGCCGATTTTGCTTTCTTTTGATATGTTATTAATATTAAGGTTTTTTAATCTCATTTTCAGTTAGCCATTTAAAATCGCCATAAGGTAAATATTGTGACATAGCCCAGGCCATAAAGATTATTCGAATCTAAGTAGGCTAGATAAGTACTTTCTTTTGTTTGATCATAGTCTGTCATATATTTATTATTTGCTTTTGAGTATCTTTGGCAACATTGAGAAATTCCACCTCTAATACCTTTCTCAGTCATAAGTACCATATCATAATCGCTTAGTAAGTCGAGTTTAACCTTAGTCATCTTCAACATTGCATCAAATGCTAAACCAGGACTTGTATAATACCACGCTGGATCGAGATTATAACCATTCATACATGTTGTTCTAAAATTTTCGAATACGTCAGAAAGCAAAAGAGTATCGGTTTTAAGATACAAATCGTGGTATTGTACCATGTTCTTAAGATTGAAATGTTTCCATATTCTTTTTGCGTGTTTGTAATCTTCATCTGTTATATGTGTTTGTTCAAGACTGTTGAAGAATTTGCTTTTTGGTGGGAGTTGTGTTTCCTTAAACTTATTCCAAGAATCCATATAATCATATGGGTAAACACCCTTTCTAGAAACTAATTCTAATTCCGTGTCATCAAAGTATTCTTTTGTTATATTCAGTTGGTCATGATTTAAATTGTTAACTAATGAAGCAAGAGAGGATGGTATAAATCTAAACGAATCGAGAAATCTTAATTTAATAGAACCAACATCCTTTGAAAATGTAATGTATTTTTCTTCGTTGTCTGGAATAAGATTAATAGATAGAGTTGTACAGCCTAATTCCTTAACAAATAGATGTGAATCGTACCCGAGAGATTATGTAAAAAGACTGGTACAAATGTTGGTACTTTCAGTTTAAGATTGCAGTTGTTACAAGCTGGTGCAATGAACTTTCCTGTTACATGATCATGATGTGCAACTTTATAATTCTTCTTAGTGAAACACTTGTTACAATAGGTACATGTTGTTGCATTTTTCAATCTTTCTTTATCTCCTTTTTTGTAAATAATATCTAATTTGTTTTGTATATATGTGCAATCTTCTCAGCTTGTTTCATTAGACTTTCAATAAATTTTTCTTGGTGCATTTTTTCCTCTATAGTACTTAAGTGTTTCAGCTGTTCCATTTTTAACAACACAATAAGAGAAACCGCTGGTTCATGCTTCTGACATTTAGTTTGTGTATTTATAATTAGGATTTGGTTGGCAAGTATCTAACTTACAATTTAAACATTCGAAGTCGGCATAAATAACATATGGTACTTTCATTGTGTTTTGTATGTTTTTAAATTGAACCTTTTCACCAGGCTCTGGCATTTCAATCATAGCTCGTTCATTTGTACAACACATTATGATATGTTCTTTATATTTTGATTCTGTATTAAAGTGAAGTAAACAACCTCTACATATATACTTTTTTCTGTGTGTTTGCTTATCTGTGATGAGATTAAAACGTGAGAGATCACGAATAAGGCAATAATGTTTCTTTTCACCTTTAGTAGCGAGTAATAATCAACATCTTTGTTAGAAGGTCGTCTGCCTTTGTTTGGATAATAAGGGAAAATTTTATGATTTTTATCATAACCGAATACATTAATTTGTAATCCAGTTCGTTGTTCTATTTTGATATATCTTTAAGTTCTACTGGAAATTTAATATCTTTAAAAGCGTTATCAATGTCGTCCTTAGGTTAATGTATTTAGAAACTCTCTCAGCATCTCGAGGCATAGGATGTAAGTAAGCCTTCAAACAGTATAAGAAGCACTTATCATCTTTATTCTTAATGTTCACTACTGCTTTTTTATGTTTGATTTTATCAGGCAAATCGAAATATGAGTTGCCGCTAATTGGTACGTACTTATTTAATCTTAATTCAAAACTTTAATTCGATGAAGTGTCCAACCGGAACCTCTTCCTTGAAACTCGCACATTTCGCTTAGTAATTTGTTTTTAGCATTAATCATATAATCTTGTAAATTGTCGAGTTGTAGTACAATTTGATTTTCTGTCTTAAAGTTGAACTCATGAATATCATCTTCTTTTTGTAATCACATAGTAATTTGACATTGATTTTCAGTGAATTGTTTCTTCGAAGACTGCTTATCAATCCTTTTAATTACAGCTGGTGTTATTCTGTTTAGAAACGAATGTATTGGACTAGTATCTAATTTAATATCTTTCTGTTCAAATGTCCAAGTTTCAAGTCTGCTTTCGAATGATGTATCTGTTTTTTGTACATTTAGTTGATCTCATTATTTGAGGATTTGTGAAAAGTTCTTGATCGTCGGTAGTGGTAAAGGGTTAATTGTTTAATCGGTAGTTGTTTGATTTCTTCTTTAATGATGTATCTGATGAGTTTTTCTCGATTCAAATTCGAGTAACCCTTAATATTATTCTTTCTACAGTGGTCTTTTAATTGGTTAAGTTTCAAAGAGAAAATATCACTTAATTCTTCTGGTGTGTCTTGGTATTGTTTTAATCTTTTGATTAGTTTGTTCTTACTTAAAGAACTACAGGCCGCGGATCTTCTTGGCTTTACATATTTGTTTAAGTCGGCTCTCCGACAGTTCGTTCATCTCCTCAATTGTAAACATCTTCTGATTAGTATTTTCCATCGTATATATTTATTTTTATTTTAAAACAAAAAAATTAATCATTTTTGGTATTTAATTCATTTTCGTTAATTTAATCAATTTGGTCTAATTTAGTTTACACTTGCATTTTCTCTTGCGCATTGGGCCAACTACTTGCTCAAATTTAATTTGGACATTTTTTGTGACTAAATTCATTGAGATAGTGGAAGTGCGCCAGAACATACAAAGTACATCTACTATTGCCGATTTGCATATTAAAAATGAAATTTTCCCCTTCGAACGATCCATTCGCAATCAATATAACATGTCTTTGTATCGTAGATTTTTGTTCCGGTGTTAACCAAAAACTTATCTTCTTTCCTTTACTAACTCTGTTCGAAACAGAAGTAGATTGGTTTCCAAGTTTGGAACAATAGGACGCGTTCCATACTTACTTTAGTGACAGTCCCTTCGTTAGTAATTCAGGAGCACTAACATGCCCATCCATTTCAGGAATGAGTTTTCTTCCTGACTCGGCAGTGGATATTTTGACGGTCGCTGGTTTTTGATCTCTCAATATTTCATTATGAGAGGTCATGTGGACACTACACCCCGAGTCTAGCAACCACGAAATCTCCTTTTCGTCTTCCGCATACCCTTTCACGTGATCTTTCTTCGCAATCATCGCGAACTCTCTTCTGTTGTTAGAATTGAAATGTTTCCCACCATAATCAGAATTATAACGTCTTCCTTGTTATTTAACAGATTCTTGCTTCCTGAATATTCTATATTCGCATTCTTAGTTTTGTAATTATTACCCTCGCTCACTGTCTTGAATACAAGTTGCGCCACCTTTCCTGTGCCAGCAATCTTTCGCCTTGTGTCTCATCTTCCGCATACAAAACAAGTCATCTTGCGCGTGTCTGTAACTCTGTATGCAATCGTATCTTCGATCGTTGAAGATTTTAAATATTTCTTCTCGTAATGTATCAAATGTTCCCGCATCGTTTCAAAACTGGTTTCAGAATTTGTCAATAAAGCCGTCGTAATTT